>JAYJMB010087973.1:0-20260 GCA_036873735.1 Pouteria campechiana
AGCTTTTCCCAAAAGCTCTACTTGCAAACGCGCTTCCTGTAAGTGCTTAAAAGCCACCGCCAGGCCAAACAGGCCCTAAGCCCATTTTGGAATTATTTCACAGCCTACGAGAGAGCTTATCCAGCATAGATAACTTACTAAACTATATTTTAATTAATTTTAATACTTATACTAGAATTTTAGATAATTATTTATTTCTTAAATTTGATATAATATCTTTTGAATGATAAAATCTAGATAAGTTTTTATTTATATTGATTTTGATTAAATACGTCTAATGGGCCGGAGATATCGCTGCGCGACGGGATCACCGAATCACACTTCGATGTAACGCTTGCGGGGTTTTTGGCCGGCTCGCATTTTTTATGCGTGACGTACGCGCTCTATTTTTCTCTACTGCAACGACGGCCGCGAGGCGTTCTTTTTGTGCGGCAAGAATTTTCAGCAACCACGCCCACGTCAAATTCCAGCTGACAATCCTATTTAGGGCCTGTTTGGCCTGGCGGTGGCTTTTAAGCACTTACAGGAAGCGCGTTTGCACGTAGAGTTTTTGGGAAAAGCTCCAAATCCGAGCTTCCCTGTAAAAGCCATATTCCGACTTTTACGGTTTGAAAAGCGCGTTTTCATATTTCAGCCAAACACTGTAAAATCGCGTTTTGGCTGAAAAAAGCGCTTTTACACTCCCAAAACGCCAGGCCAAACAGGCCCTTAAAGTCGGAATGGAAGAGATAGCGGTTATGCAATGTATTCCATGACGCGTGCGTTTGGTAACGACGAAAAAATAAATAGAAATTTTATTTTCATAAACATTTTAATATAATTTATATTTTAAGTATTTAATATATTTTTTATTTTTTTATATAAAAATTTATCTATTTATTTTTAATTATTATTTTTTATCTCTTACAGTACTTTTTTCCTATATCGTTTTTTGCTCATATTTTTTCTCGGTTTCGGAACTAGCCGTCAGTTCATGCCGTTTGTGGCCCATCTGCTTGTGAACTTGTCGACGTAATGGGCCAGGGCCTCTATACAAGTCCATTCAAGGGTAGTCTTGGGCCTAAGTGGCCCTGGCCTCATGCGTCACCCACTGGCTCAGCCGCAGATTCCCATCTTCAATTTGTACTCGCGCAAATCTCCGCATTCTTCTGGCTAACGGATAACGCATGCGGCTCTGTTTGTAGCTTTGCATTGCAGGATAACCCAGCCGAAGAAACTGGGATCAATGGCGCCGGCTGTAGGAATCTCAGCTGCTCATTCTCTGTGCAGCGGCCGAAGCAGAAGATTCTACGGCTCGGCTAGCTCGAGTCTGACGCGGGATGCCGGGAGGAGAAGCTTCCTTTCAGTGCTCTTGCTCGGATCGACGGTTGCAGTTCCTGAACCCGACTCGAGGAAGGCCCTCCTTCAAAGTAAGTTTCCGATTCTCTGTGTAGCCAGCTGCGAAAATCAAGCTTTTGGTTCCGACCATTTGAAAGCTGCCAACTGGATGGTTGAGAACATCTATCCAAGTGATCTGATCAACTCTGCAGTGATTTCGATGCCTGTCTCATGTTTAGATGCTTGAAATCCTCAGAATATCTGAAGAAATCGGAGGAGAACAAGGCCAAGTATGACAAGGAGGTAAGATTTGGGGATGATTTCTCTTTTTAATTATGTCTGATTTAATGCCGCAAAAAAAGTACAATTTTTATATTTGGTATTTTTTATTCAGTCAACAGTCGATTCTCTTTATTTCTTATTTACTTTGTGGGGATAAGGACCAGAGGCTTGAGGATTATTACAAGCGCAACTACACGGACTACTTCCGACTTATCGAAGGGGCTGCGAAGGCGAAGAAAGAGGAGCTGTCTGAAGCAGAGAAGCGTATCCTGGACTGGCTCCAAGCTAACAAATAAAGCCACGTGCTAATATCCCACCCTGTATATGTTTATTGTTGCTGCTACCTTAGCATTTGCCATGGCACAATTTCAATTCTCGTGAACAAGGTAGAGATGCATGCATGTCTACTTTTCTCGTTTTAGATCAGCAAGGCACGCGACTCTTGAAAATAATCGGGTCTAGCAAGCAAACCAAAGATTTGTGCTTCAGCCTTTCCTCCCATAGAGTGGATTGCTACTTGGTAGTATTTCTTTCACGGAATTGGCCCAGCTCATGTTTTGTGTTCTCAACTTGGTGACGTAATCGTTTGGGTCACAAGAGTGAAAACCATTGGTTTTCTATTCCATTTGGGAATATTGCCAAGAGAGGTGAGGGAAAAAAAGGAAGAAAAAATAGAATCTGGAAAAAAAAAGTGGAAAAACATAATTAATAATCAAGAAAAATGTAACTGATAAGTTGCATTGCGCTTGATTGAGAGAAGTTGAAAAAAAAAAAATTGAAGAGAGATTTCTATTAACATGTGAGGTAACATCCAAACCATCTTGCAGAGACAAGGCGTACTTCATTTTTGGCATGTATATTTGATATTTTTAATTAAGTTTGTAAATCAGGTGTCATATTTGCATGTATACATATTTCATATATAGAGAAAATGCAGTATTAATATATTTGATATAGGAAAAAATTGCTTTTAATGAGACAAGGACAAAGGTTGGTCGATGAAACACACATGGAAATTGACATATTGCTGGACGACCAAATTAGTACACCACTCCATGAATGCGTGGGCATTACGCTAATATAGAAAACTTGCACATTAATCCACAACAAAAATTGGAGCACAGGTGATCAAAATAGAATCTTAATTAGAGTGGTTACGAAGACTATTAACCTTGATATGAATTATAAACATAGGACTAACAGGTATAAATTTGGTATCGTGAGGCTACTAAGGTATAAAAATGTTTACATTGCACGGCATAGATTTGATAGCAATGACTCCTTACTTCGGTATAAATTAGATCTGCCATTCCCTGCTGTAAAATCACGGTATAATCCAATACGATATGTAACTCAGACATGTTAACACTTTCAGATTAAGTGCAAATTAATGAAAAAGTCAAAACGCGATATAATACCAAGATAGGATCAGAATTCATAGATGAGATTGATGCATCGACTTATCACCTTAGAGCGAATCAAGTTAAAATAAACAAAGATGGATTGATTGAAATTATAAGATAGCTACGAAAAGAGAAAAATTGTTCCAGAGGGTATATATGCCAATTCAATCCCAAGGGCGATGCGTTGAATCAAGTTGAATGAAAAGAAAACGATGTATGGTACAGGAATTATGCTAAGATAGACCACGTCTAGTAATTGAAATGCCATTATAAGAAAAAAGAGAGTTGCTATAAAAATATATTTAAAACTATTTTTATTTTCATTTTCCGGCCTCCTAATTGGTCTCTACACAACTCACGTCTCGTGGGCTCCAAGGTGGGTCGCTTGGAACGGAAAAATCGTGGGCCGTTTGCGACGGGACAGCGCCATTTTACATAAAACCCTAAACCCCCAGCGAGGCGCTGGCTTGCTCTTCTCCTGTCTCACCCTCGCCCTCTCTCTTTCTATCCTTGAAATCCAGAGATCAATGGCGGAGCTGAAGCTTTCGGAGAGCCGGGACCTCACTCGGATCGAGCGCATAGGGGCTCACTCCCACATCCGAGGTCTAGGCCTCGATGCCTCCCTCAACCCCCGCTCCGTCTCCGAGGGCATGGTCGGCCAATCCTCTGCACGCAAGGCCGCCGGCCTCATACTTCACATGATTCAGCAAGGCAAGATAGCCGGCCGCGCCATCCTCCTCGCCGGTCAGCCCGGCACCGGCAAGACCGCCATTGCCACCGGCCTGGCCAAATCCCTCGGCTCCGACACGCCCTTCGCCTCCATCTCCGGCTCCGAGCTCTTCTCCCTCGAAATTTCGAAGACCGAAGCTCTCACCCAGGCATTCCGCCGCGGCATCGGCGTTCGCATCAAGGAGGAGACGGAGGTCATCGAGGGCGAGGTCGTCGAGGTCCAGATTGACCGCCCCGCCGTCGCCGGCGCAGCGTCCAAGACCGGGAAACTCACGCTCAAGACGACGGAGATGGAGACGGTTTACGACCTCGGGGCTAAGATGATTGAGGCGCTGGGGAAGGAGAAGGTCCAAAGCGGTGACGTCATCGTAATTGACAAGGCTTCTGGGAAGATTACGAAGCTGGGGCGGTCTTTCACGAGGTCGCGTGACTATGATGCTATGGGCCCGCAGACGAAGTTCGTGCAGTGTCCTGACGGGGAGTTGCAGAAGAGGAAGGAGGTTTTGCACTGTGTTACACTTCATGAGATTGATGTTATTAACAGCAGGTAACAAATATTCCGTGTTCTTTTGGTTTTTTTGGTGTTTTAGCGAGAGTCCAGTCTAATATAGTTGTGTTTAATTGTTGTAGGCTGTCGCATTGATTTCCAATGCCATTTCCTTTCATTGCGAGAACTTGATTATATTTGCCAAAGTTTATTTCTTTTCTGCTATGGAATGCTTTTTTTTTTTTTTTACTGCTTCTTTAAGGCAAACAACTCATTTTGACTGTTTCAGTGTATTGTAAATGCCTTCTCCGTAAGAAGTGCCACTGTTGAAACTTTTGCAATATCATTTCCAGTCAAACTTGCTGTGTGTTTCAAGAGCCCTGACAACAGTTTTAGATATGAACCATGGATGATTTGGTGGGGACTCTTATAGTGTACCTTTGTGATTAAACTACTGATGGTCTCAGCAAATATCAACTCATATTATGAGTATAACATGTGGCTTTCTGTTCCAGGCAAATGACAAGGGGAACAAAACCTCTAAATGTTGAAACTTTTGCAATATCATTTCCAGTCAAACTTGCTGTGTGTTTCAAGAGCCCTGACAAGACAACAGTTTTAGATATGAACCATGGATGATTTGGTGGGGACTCTTATAGTGTACCTTTGTGATTAAACTACTGATGGTCTCAGCAAATATCAACTCATATTATGAGTATAACATGTGGCTTTCTGTTCCAGGCAAATGACAAGGGGAACAAAACCTCTAAATGTTAACTGGTTTCCATTTACCCTAAATGAGCTTGTGTGTTATGATTATATTCTTTCTTGCAAAAATAGTCAATCTTAATTGTTTTTATTCCATGGGGTACCTTTTAGGGTACTCTTCAACTATGATGGTGCAAAATGTTGTTGGCATTGGAAAGTTCTTTCTTCATTGTTTTCACTTTTCACAGGACTTAGTTTCCATCTAGTCCAGGGCAATGGAAGAGATAATATCCAGAAATTATCATGCATGACAACATTTGATCAAAAGCTATCTGCTATGCTAAACTATGATCACTTGATTGCATATAATGACTTAGGGTCCATTTGGTAACAAGGGATGGAAATCCCTTTTCCTTCTTTTCCATCGCCTTTTAATTGATTTGATATTTACCTATCACAAGTTAGTTTTTTCTCATTATTATTTAAATGTCCAATGATTACCCTTAAATTTTCATCCAAAAGCCTATTTTTTTATCTTTATTTGCTCTAATTTCAATTATTTCCCCATTCTATCACATCATTTCCTCTGTTTTCCTCTTCTTTTCCAGATTTTGCATTTTTCTCCTTTCTTTCTTTTCCACATCTTGTCTGAATTCCCAAACAGAGCCAATAACTCATTTTTATTTTTTGCTGGTACGCCATACATCTTAAACAGAAGTTATACTTTTTGGGTCTTTGTTTTTTCTTTTATTTCCTTGGGATACACTTAACAGTTTCTGATATCCCATGGAATGGATTTTTTTATATTTAGTTTTTTGAGAAACTTGTGTACTACTGGAATGGAAAGTTTAACAGTAAAGCATCTCTGGAGGGACTTTTTTTCTTTTTTCCTCCAATCACTTTTTTCCTTGTCCCAGTACGTCACACTATATCTTTCCTTTCAAAAGTTCCAAATTTTGTCTACAGAGATTCTATACCTATGATGATTTTCTTCTAAGAACTAGTCTAGTCATTCCTCTACTGCTCTAGATTCAAAGGCTTGAAGAAGCCTTTCTATTGCCCTTCATGTTAGTAAGGTTCATGTTAGTAAGGTTAGCAAGGTAACTGTGAAGAATATGAAAAACTATCCATAAATGGGACTCGAGCTCACACAGTGCATTAATTGATCGTTCACTGATACATCTCAAATTCCTATCCTATTTTAGTAAGATTTCAATGATAACATGGGTTCCTTACAAGATCATATTGAAGTAAATCAAAAACATGCTTTATAGCTCTTGATAAAAAGGAAGTATGTTGGCACCATCATGTAGATATAAATTATGTTCTCAGCTTCTAACTGTTATGAGTCGTGCTTCTTCCCTATGAATTTCAGGAAGTTTCTCAGTTTCATAGAGAAGGTGGTCATGTATATTTGGTGGCTTTCCCTTGCGGCCAATTAGGATTAAGATTCAAATGTCATCCAATGGCTGGCTGTCCAGATATTGCTTCAATATGATTGAGATTATTTCACGCTGGGAATTTGGGATTACATATTGTCCAATGTTCCCCCCAAAAGAAAATAATCCCATCTTTACAAAGGGCTCCTTTAAATCATCCTTAAGTGGAGCTAGGGAAAGATCATAGATGGAAGCGAAATGGGCACATTCAAGGTTTTGGGCATAACAAGCAAATGCAAAAAGATGAAAATGACAAAATGTCATATTTCCTTGAATCGTGAGAATGAAAAACCTCTAGTGATGAAACTGTGGAGGTTGAGCAGCCACTTGTCTGCCCCTTTCCTAGTATATGTGAGTGTTTATCATTGTAATCGTTGATGATGAGGGAACTATTTGGACTTCATCTTACATTGATATGTAAGAGTTTACAATTGTAATTCTTGATGATGAGGGAACTATTTGTACTTCGTCTTAAATAGCTAGTACGTATCTACCTTATGACAAATAAAAATGAAATTTCATCAACATGATGTTAGTCTTATCCTAAGGTGCTATTTGTATAGGTTAAAAAAGCGGAAGAAAACTCCTTTTTATGATTGTTGCTTGACAATACGTTATATACTTAGCCAACCTTTTCCACGGTCAATTCTATCTTTTTATCATCAATCCTGCCTTTAAAAAAAATAATTTTAGAAGTCTGTCTGTTTGTCTTCAGCATCATTTTCACACCTGCTGGCAATATTTCCTTCAACCCCCTGGGTAACATTACATTGTTCCTGTCCAAATAGTCCCTAATTGGTTAGTTCATCTGGGAATTGAGATTAATGAGAGCAGAAGACATGTGGAGTAGAGTAATAAATTCATAGAGGGACTAGGATGCTAATTTAATTAGGGAAGGTAGAATGAAGGTGAAAACTTTTATTGTCTTTTGTGGTTCATTGACAACAGTTCTTAAGACATTTGAGTAAAGGATCTTTTAGAAGGGGAAAAATCGTAACAAAGTACAGGGAAAGATTTTTGAATTGTAGGATTGATGTAAGAACGCACGGTAGGGAAGGTGGTAATAAATTGACTTCCACGAGTCCATGATTGTAGCCTTGTATGCCTTTCCCCCTTCGTTTTGTAAGAATCATCATGATGGATGTTTCATATCTGTGGAATGTCGTGGCACTAGTTCAAGCACTGAATGTGTATGATAATCTGATAGGAGTAATTTTTCTTTCTATTGTTGTAAGAAAGCTTTTTATCAAATTTCCTTGCTGTCTTCTTGAGAGCTGCTGTTAACTTGCATGCTTTGAATTCTGTGGTTGTGATCCATTTCATACAAGTGCTAAAGTTGGAATTCGTGTGTTTATTGGTGCCACCGATCCAATGTTTAAAGAAATGTACATGCATTGCATTAGAAAGGGCGGCAGTTAGACATGGCTACGCAATTATGTGATGAGTTTTGGCCATTGAATAGGGATCAGCACAAACATCTATCATTCCATACCTTTTCAAGGATGGTCATGACTGCCAAAATCTGTTTACTGTACTGTGTTTAACCATAACTTTTGTTGTCACACCATCTTGGCCTCTGTATATATGGCATATTTATGATGCTAATCCATCCGCACAATCATTCACACATTCAAATGCGTGGAGCTCCACAGCATGCATGTGCACCAGCATTCTTCATTTGTTTTGTTGGTTGATGAAATTCAGGCTGTAAATTATCTTTCCATTTTGTGTTTGCTTAAATTATCTTTCCATTTGAATTTTGCTCACATTCTCCTCGTAAACATTTTTTCATCTCCCTTACAGACTCTCTGAACTTTCATTTGGCATCAACTTTCAGGACACAAGGATTTCTTGCACTCTTTACTGGTGACACTGGTGAAATCCGTGCTGAGGTGAGGGAGCAGATTGACACAAAGGTTGCAGAATGGAGGGAAGAAGGGAAGGCTGAGATAGTTCCTGGTGTACTTTTTATCGATGAGGTGCACATGCTTGACATAGAGTGCTTCTCATTCTTAAACCGTGCATTGGAAAATGACATGGCACCAATCTTGGTTGTTGCCACTAACAGAGGGATAACAACAATCCGTGGCACAAACTACAAATCACCACATGGAATTCCAATTGATTTCCTTGACCGTCTCCTCATAATCACAACACAACCCTTCGCTGAAGATGAGGTCCGCAAGATCCTTGACATTAGGTGCCAAGAGGAAGAAGTGGAGATGTCAGAGGATGCAAAAGTTCTACTTACTAAGATTGGTGTGGAGACCTCCCTGAGGTATGCGATTCAGCTGATTACAGCAGCTGCATTGGCTTGCCAGAAGCGGAAGGGGAAGGTGGTTGAGATGGAGGACATTGGTAGGGTTTATGAGCTCTTCCTTGATGTGAAGAGGTCAACTCAGTACTTGGTTGAATATCAGAATCAGTATATGTTCAGTGAAGTACCAAGGGACGGGGAAGATGATGACATGATGCATTCGTGACTTGGGTTATTACAAAGTGGATTCTAGCCCTTGTAGAAAGGTGATTTTTGTCCCAGGAAACATGTAGGTATGTTCTTACCTTTGTCTTATCTTTGTACAATGAATGGAATGCATTTGAGGCAACACTTGTACATGAGGTCTCTTGGGATTTTCTAGTCTTGATTGTGCACCAACTTTCTGTCCATGAATATTGTTCCTGTAGTCATGGGTAAGGATAGGAGTCAAACAATAGACCTGATGAATTTAATATTAACTTGTCTGCTAAGATGAAGTCTAATTGGATTTTTAACTTGCATATTGTTTGATTTATAGGCTTTGGCATGCCACCAATCTGTTGTGACTTTATTCGGACATGATCATTGGATCTTGATGAGCAACATGAATTGTGGGAATTTGTTTTGCAGTCTGGTATATATCATGATAATGCGGGGATGAAATTTGAATGTATCGACCTGGTTATCTGACTGGTAAAATTTTATCTTGTTTGTCAGATTTTTTCCTGAAGATCAGTAAGCTTTAAACCATTAAGACTAAATTTGCTTCTGTATTCGATTGATTCAGAGATTAAATGCTCGACCTGGCTTCTGAGAAAATAGCTGTCAAAATTATTAGTTGTACTATGGAGTTTTGAATTAGCAGTAGGATTGGTGCCAACATCTGGATTCTAGGTGATTATGTTTGGATAAGGGTGTTTAGCTGTCTTTTTTCCCTTGATATGTCATTATGGTTTCCTTCAATAATCTTATTTTGTTTCATTATTATTCTTTATTTTTTTATAAAAAATTATTTATTTTGCTTTTATTTACTTTATAATCATCCTAGGTATGCACAATCATGTATTTCACATTACTTTTTTATTACACACTCTACCAAAGCACCACTTTATATTCAAACATACCCTTAACGCATTTGGTTTGATCGGTAGAACCGAAACCCTTGAAATCTAAATGACCATTAGATGGTCATATACTTTGATCATCATACAAATGACTGCTAAAATCAAACAGGTGGCAGGGTGCTTTGTTCTGTGAATTCAAAGTGCATGCAAAGAATAGGAAGTTAAAGAACTGGGCTAGAATTAATGGTGATTTGACGATTTGGGGGTATTCGAAACATCGGACAAGGCTAGAAGCCTACAAACTTCCTCCATTTCAAATACGGAGAGGGTTAGTGATGGTGACAAGTGCATTCTTTTCAAGGGATACGTGAGCTAATAAGCCACCACCATTTTTTCCTGCCACCCAAAAGATTTCATTGAGTAAAGCGAACACGCAACCTATAAAAGGTTCGAGATGTAGGCTATAACATTTAGTAATTTAATGAGATTTGCTACATTTAAATTCGAGATAGGTCAGGAAACTTTTTATCTTTCTTTTTTAATTATTAATTTTGTACTTTCCACAAATTATTCTACTTTAAAAAAATGATCATTCTTTTCTATCATATATTAGACATTCTATTTTTGTCTTTTATGCATTATTGACTCCCTTTAGCACACACCCAAGTTAAATTTTATCTTTCTTTTTTTTTATATCTTATTTTACACGTGCTATTTTTTCTTTTCTACCTTATTCACTTCCTTTAACACACCCAAATATACATCCTTTTGTTTTAGAGTGTGTTTGGTTTGAGGTAAATTTGAAGTAAAAGATGAGAAAATTTTAAGTTATAAAGGAAAAGATGATGATGTCTGTATTATAAGAATTACGTCAATAATAAAATGAAAAGAAATAAAATGATTTATTGAAAATACAACTATACAATTTATTGATTTTGCAACTATGTCCTCGAAAATGTCAAAAACCCCATATTTGGTCTCGGGGATTGCCTTCCAGACAAAAATTTCTTGCGATTCTCTCTCCATGGATGCTAATTCAACTTCGCCGATGCTCTTCCAGTCGTTCGTAGGGCCCATCCTATTGACTATGAAAAAGTGCAGACGTGGACAGTTGTGGAATTTGGTGACCGTTTGAAAATCGATAAAACGTTGGAAAAATTATCTTTCCTCTCATATAGTATTTTAATTATCCAACAATTTTATCTGCTACAGATTATATTATCTTGATTTTTTTGTTTATAAAATTTATCTATTTTATTTTTATTTATTTTATTTTAAATTATTATTTCTATTATATCATGTTACTTTTCTTCTAATTTTTTACTTTTCCATCTATTTTCCCAGTTCCCCCCGTAAACCTTTATTCTTGCGATCCTGTTGGTTCACTCATCAGGAGTCAACGTCATTTTGCTACAGATGTCCGAAAAGCATGCGAAAAGAGATGGAAATTAATCAGGCAACATTCGATCTACTCCATCAAATGGTGTGTTTCTTCCCGGGATTCTAAGACCTCCCACACCAACAATTTTTCAGAGTCATCCTCGTTCCGGTGTTGCGGTTGTTGTTTTGTTTGTGTTTTTAAAAATTCTGCAGTGATGGCTTTTGCTGTTGTTTCTTGCTTTCTAAAAAAATTAGGAGAGCAAATCGAACAGGAAAGGCAGCTACTCTCGGGAGCTAGTCACGATGTTGTGTGGATCAAAGACGAACTTCAATCCATGAAATACTTCCTATTTGATGCAGACGGATGGGGATGCTGGTATAGAAGCTTGGGTCTCTCAAGAGACGGTTAGTCTTCCGTGCTGAAGATGCTGTTGACGAGTTCTTGATTCAGACAGACATTCGCCGTCGTCATAAGAACCGGTTCTTGGGCTGTGTACCCTCCCATGCTTGCTTTCTAAAGCGCACAATAGCCCAACATCGATTTGGTATTGAGATGCAAATTATCAGAAGTCAGGCGACAGACATAAATGAGCGGAGGCGCCGCTACGAGTTTCAAACTCTAATGCAAGAAACAACAAGTTCGCATTCCGATTATGGTGGGCAGAGCGATCCAGGACCAGCTGCGCCTTGGGTTGAGGAAGCAGATACCATAGGGATTGAGAAGGATGCCATGAAACTTCCAGAATGGTTGCTGGAAACCGGTGAAACACATGAGCGTACTGTCATTTCAATCGTTGGGGCGGGCAGTATGGGAAAGATCACTCTTGTGAAGAAGGCTTACCAAGATCATATACTGATTCACTTCGAATGTCAAGCGGGGGTTTTTGTGTCTCAAACATTCCAAACAAAGGATATCTTGAAGAAGATGCTCAAAGGCTTCTTTAAGAGTAGGAAGGAGACGCCACCCAATAGCATAGAGACAATGAAAGAAGCAGAGCTGCGGATGACAATTTGGGACTACTTGCGACACAAAAGGTATGCTTTGGTTCTTGATGATATATGGGATACTTTGCGTTCGGGAACATGTGAAACATGCCTTGCCTCTCGAGGGCAATGGCAGGATCATCTTTACCACTCGAGATGAAAAACAAAGCATCTCCCGAGGATGAGAGGTGCTACATGCACAAACTCGAACCATTATCCGGTGATTTGGCTTGGAAACTCTTTTGCAAAAAAGCATTTAGAAATAAAATCTATCGCGGGGCTTGCCCAAAACACCTGATTGAATTGGCAGAAGCCACGGTCAGAAGATGCAAAGGCTTACCGCTGGCCATTGTGGCAATCGGCGGCCTCATGTCGAAGAAGAGTACCCATCCATCCCAACGGCAAGACGTGCTTGAAAATCATGAGTGGGAACTGAGCCACAATCAAGATCTGGCAAGGTTGAATCAAGTCCTGGTAACAAGTTACAACTATCTGCCTTCTCACTTAAAATATTGTTTCTTGTATTGTGCTATGTTTCCTGAGGATTATGCAATACAATGGGCGAAGCTGATTCATATGTGGATGGCGGAAGGCTTCGTGGAGGAACATCCACCAAAAACACTTGGAAGAGGTTGCAAATGATTACTTTGTTCAGCTCATCGAGAGAAACCTGCTCTTACCTCTTTGGCCTCTCGATTGTTGGATGTTGGAATTTTGTCAACTGCACGACCTAATACGAGACATGGCTATTCATATGTTTAAGAAGGAAGAATTTGCAACAATAGCTACGAATCAGAGAAATTATGTTGAAGAAAAACCACGTCGGTTGGTAATCCACACTGAAGGAATTGACGCTCCGGGGATACAAGCTTTGCTAAATCCTCGAACACTCTGCGTTTAGTGAACATGAGTTCCCCTCTTCTATTTTCCGTAGCAAGCTTTTAGATTTTAAATTGTTGAGAGTGTTAGATCTAGAATGCAATAAAATCCTGAATTTGCCAAAAGAAATCGACAACCTGATCCACTTGCGATATTTGAGCTTGAAGGAGACGGGGGTTGAGAAACTACCAGAAACATTGCAAAGATTGCACAGCTTGCAGACATTGGATGTTAGTTTTTGCAATGTCAAAAGTTTTCCTAATGGTATGACAAAGCTAGTGCAATTAAGGTACCTTTACGTTGGTTACTGTGAAGATGGTATAGAGTTCGTCAAGATCCCAAGGGGAATAAGCAACTTATTCAGCCTACAGTCATTAGAAGGTGTGTTAGTTGATGATGACCTTTTAAGAGAATTGGTGATCTCAAACAAGTAAGGGAATTAAGCGTTGGTGGAATTAGGGGAAAACACTGCGTGCAACTTCGTAATTCCATCAGTCAGTTGCAACACCTGCGGCGCCTCTACATACAAACCTTTAGTCGTAATGATGGACTCCAGTTAAAATCATTGCAACAGCCTCCAAGATATCTTGAAGAACTTCACTTGATGGGCGTTATGGAGGAGTTTCCCTAATGGATTGGCGCTCTTGATAGTGTTTGTGAAATTGTATTAAGTTATACCGAACTTGTGGATGATCCATTCCTCACCCTTGGACTGTTGCCTCATCTACAATTTCTCATTCGCATATTTGTTTCCCTCGTGGAGGATTTCTTAAACTTAGATTGTTGAAAATAGACAATATGCGAGGATTGGAAGAGTGGAGCAGAATAGAGGAGGGCACGTTCTGTCCATTGGTAATTGTTCAAAGCTCAAAACGCTTCCGGATGGACTTCAACGTATTACCCATGTGAAAGAATTACAACTATATTCCATGCCTGAAGAATTCATCAACAGGATAAAAAGAGGAGGAAATGACCATTTCAAGGGGCAACAGATCCCCTTAATTACATATGGATATGAAGCTGAAGGAAAATACGTGGATGAATGGCTATCTTAACCCAAGATGAGGTGAATTAATCCTCTGATTCTATAAGTATAAATATTTTTTGCATTTTGGATTCCTTTCATTTCCATGCATTTTGCACTGTAAAAGGGTTTTCCGCCATTTCCTGTGTCTCACGTGCAAGAACATGTCAATAGACATCCGAAAGCATTTGTTTTCCTAAGATTTGCTCCCACATCTTTATTACACCCAAGCATACTTTATTTTGCCTTACGTTGGAACAAAAACATCATCTGAAAAATAAAGAGGAGAAAAAGAAAAGAAAACATAATTCATAGTATAGATGATCAATTATTCATGGACATGGCAGATTTGCCATGAAGCCTTGATTTTATCTCTTCCAGGTTTGTCATATGTCCAGAACCCAGATTGATGGTGATTCACTCTGTCTCTGCATGACCATCTTCTTGAATTGCAGGCAACTGGCTTTTGTACTTTCCAGCAAGCGATCTGGGTCTCACCTCTTCACCAACAGAAACAGTAAGCTGAATCGATGACCAGCTTGCATAGACTACTTTCAGAATCCTTTTCGCCTCGGTGAAGTCCTCTTTCTGGGATACAATGCATTCAAGATGGATCTTCTTTAGCTCTTTAGAATATTTCTGCAGAAGCAATGAAAGGGGCACCCTTTGTCTGTCGTCTCCTGATCTGATTTGCACGATGTCATTGCGAAACAATCATGATCTAACTCTTATTACCAAATTTTTAGTTTTCTATTTTAGCACTGAGAGTCTTAATGCTTAGGTTGTTAGTTGTCACTGTACTCCAGGAAAAGTAATGTGAGAGCTTGAAGTATGATTAAATCAAATGCTTTGGTCAGGTCCATAACCACAGTTTACTTCCATGTCAACATCACGTAACTTCACCGCATTACCTGAAGCAACTCAGGAAGCCCAGCATTTGTTTGTGATTTTGTCTTTTTAACATTGCCTACTACTACCTTAGCAAGCGTGCCTTTTGTGTTTACTAATGCAACATATATACTAGTTTGCTTGTGTCCTGGTAGCTTCCAACGCCACCCTCCAGATAATTCCCATTAAAAACCCATCCACAGGGTAGGCCTGTAACCTGTGGATGCTTGGGACTTTGAAACCGTGCAGCTCTTAAGCCGTATTAATTCACTTTGCCACCTGCAGTTGGTTGTAAGTTCAGGCCGTGTTGAACAATCTTTGAAACAGAATCCAAGTAGCTTGACTGTGATCAATTTAGAGAAACACTATTCTGGCCCACTCACATAATGCAATTCAGATAATGAAATCATCTTGATGATGGGTAATTGACTTCACAGACAGCTAGTTCTCATAGTGCTCAGGTTTCATGAACAACTTTCAATGTTTCACGCTTTGTTATTGATTATATCATAAGACCATGAAAGCTGCATCATCCAAATGGATTAGAATAATTCTGTGCCATCAACATTCGTCCATGGGGGCGTCTTTATCCCTTCTTCAACTTTGAGCTCTACAACAATTCAATTTTGAATTCTAATCTTCTTAGTGGCATGAAAAAGAGATGCGTGAAGCTGTTCTTTGTCTTCTTCCCATAAAAATCAGGAGACAAATCACACAAGATCAAATCCAGCTCTTGTCAGGCTTCGCCCATAATGTTACACGGATCATTGAAGAGCTTCAATCAGTGAAGTCTTAAGGGGATGCTTTTAGGCAACCAGAGAGGGAAGGTGGTTTAAAAGCTTGGTGGGTCGCACGAAGTAATGCGCCTAGTCTTCCACGCTGAAGATGCTGTAAACGATTTCATGATCCAAACGGAGATGAAGCACCATCCTGGAAACCAATATGGGCTGCTTTGCTTCCCATGATTGAATTGACATTCATGCATTGGCACCAAGTCCATTCCCTGCTGAGATGATATCTACGTAAGCTTCTATGGAAATGTGCCGAGTTTAATCTCTTTCATAATTGAGAAAAGTAGCATGTAAACATTAGTCTCTAATATCCAGCACTACCCAAATTACATAACATAGAAAAGGAGTTATATTTTAACTTGTTTCAGTCAAATCTCACCACCACCACCATCATTCTTTTTACAGAATTCAACTTTACAATATGCAACATGAATGCATGTAGACAGCTTCTTTTTATAAAGAAAGCCGACTATGCTTTTTCCAATTGCTACGCATATTGCACAGACTAAAAATGGGGGTGATGGGTTGGTTGAAAAGTATTTTAATGGAATATAAATGATGTCAACAACATTGAGTATAATGTTGTTAGTTATAAGGTGAATAAAATTAAAATAGATAAGAAGTATTTATTAAAAATATAAATAATAATGAAAAAAACTGGGTTTGTTATAGCAAGTAAATGTCTTGTCAATCCTGGATAAGTCAAATTTTCCTTTGGAATTCTTTTCAATCATTTCCAATGGAATCAGCCATCCAGACCAAGAAATCTGGCAATGTGCCCAAGCCCGCATTGCGCGCATTTCTTGGTGCAAAGGGATTTCGGAGAAGAAACCCAGAAAACAGCCAAGCCCAATTCACCAGGTAATCAGATTCACATTCGTTTCACCGACTTCCTCTTGAAGAGTCAGGAGGGCCCACATGAGTCAATTTCAATAAAAAGGCAACACCCACTATGATGATGAAGATCATGGCAATCATTGGGGAGATTCACACCCATGCTTTAACAACAGGTGGAAGATCCAACAAGGGGAAATCTCTTCTCTGATTTGGAACATAAGCTAAATTACTTGCATGAGGGAACATGCATTAATAATCTGCAGTGCCGTTTTCTCACCAGCTTTCAGGGACGACGCTAGTGCAAATTCCATGGTACACAGCTTTGATGAACTCGAACAACAGTCGGGAGATTATGATGAGAGATTTAATCTGTTTAGGCAAATACATTTGCCTTACTGATTTTAGTTTGCAGATATGACTCATTGACAGATGATTGGAGCCATCTCATTTGGACACTGGAAAGTTAGCAGCTAAGCTCATTAATTTCCGCTCCCGTTCTTCTTCTTGCACGTAGTTGGTGCTTATTTTGGATACTAGTTTATCCTCTTAGTCCTGAACATTTACATGTGTGATTGCAAATCACAGCCTTGACAGGAAAGAGGAAGGCCCTGGCAAAGAAAGAGTCTTATCGAGTACTTCTGATCGCTTATACTTCATATACACTGTTTAATTATGCAGTGAAATTTTATTTTTATTTTAAAAAAATTTGCACATAGGCCTACATAGTTTAGTTATGAGTTTAGATAAGTCTATAGACTTTCAGTATTCGTAAATAGCCTATGCAGCCTATGTAACATCTCAAGCAATTTGCGGATGTTCCTAAAGCATTTAATTAGGACCGTTAACAATGATTACCATTTGCCTGTAAACTGTATCTCCTTTGTTCTTGAAATTCCCTTAGTACCTATTTCAATAATATACATGGGCGTTCTGTTTTTCTCCCTTAGCCATCAGGCTTGGAAAGAGAAAAACAAAAAGGGCATGAAATGGAAGAAAATTCATTTTATGTGACAAAGCAAGTTGTTGCTTCGCATAAGAAAATGGTCGTCTTAAATTATACACCTGTTGTGATGGGCTGCTGTTGATGGAGCAATACGGGCGATAATTCCTGCTTTTGCTAGTTAATAAGTTAAAGCTATCCATGTAATTAATTAGTAGTCAATAAAGTCAAAGTTAGTTAAATAGGTAGACATATGAAAACTTAATATTGATGGCACAAATTACCAACCTGTACGGGCCCATTCTGGCCCACAACTAACAAAAATGATTGGAAAGTTACAATCCTATCCAACAAATAGGTTGAAAATCCAGATCTGCATTATTTCATGCCATCTCATCTTCCCAATGCGGCCAAGCATTTTGTACAGAAAGCAGAATAGAAATGAAATGCATGACAAATTGGCTATGAAGGAGACAGGAGAAGTGATCAGTCAACCACGGGTCACCGTATTCCGAAGGACTGTTTGGTAGCCCACCTTTGCTGCCGGTTGTTGCCCTCCAACACCTCATGCCTCACCAAAATGGGACCTACCACAAGCTTACGAAATCAAACAGGACTTTCCATTTACTGTATATAGAGTTGAACAAGATAAATCAGATCCGCCAAGGAATAGGCTGCTTAATTTCCAAGATATCTTTTAAGGAGCTTGCACAGGTGAGTCAAAAATGGTGTCTTCACAAAATACTGGTGCTTGGGACAGTGCTTTTTCAATTTTCAAAGTCTATGAGGTGAAGTAGATTTGGACCACCCTACAGCAGCTTAGAAGGCGTGCAGCATGGCGTGTAACTTTGACAACAGTTCCTTAAAAACGGAATGGGATGTCTCCCTTAATTACTTGCTCGTAAAAAGAAACTGTGAGATTCTTCGAATCCACGTAGATGTTGGACCACCCTATACTAAGGCTGCTCTCTTCGTGGCTCACGTGCATGATGGAATGGGCCGTTTTGCTAGGGTAAAGCTGCAGATTTTCTTCCCTGTTCACATTATACAAGAGCAGAGTGATTGTACAACCACTGAGCAGGCATGGGACGACGTGGTTGAGCTATTTTGATAGGAGATGAAATACACATATTTAGTACAACATATTCTTTTAAGGGCAAATTGTGACACCTGCAGAGTCTGAGATGAGCTTATAATTGCACCTGATGTATGGTGAGATTGACCCTGAAGTATATGTAAAGTTGCCCTTTATCATTTCGAGGCAGGGTTAGTCCAAAGTGCTAAAATCATACAAACCCTGCGTACTCGTGAAACTTGGTGGGCTAGGAGTGTTTTTTTTTTTTTTTTCTGAAATGTGCAACTCGTGATGGTTTTTGTTTTCCTTTGTTTTTTAACTTTACAGAATGTACTACTCATGGTGTTTTTCTAAACATCCTCTTTTTTGGGTTATCCAAAGGCATGCCATAGTTCAAAAAGAAAAGAAAAGAAAGAAAGAAAGAAAAACACTCAAAACAGAAGAAAGTCCTTTAAACGGTCAGGATGTGCATGCTTTTGCCATCTTTAGCATTTAAGCTGCAAAGGTAACCATCAGACTCATAACTCAAATGAAGTCCATGAGCTAGAACGTGCGTGGAAATAATATTTAGCTATAGGAATGAGTTTGGAACCGTGCAAGTAATTATTAGAGCATTTTCAACTTTGGCATGGTAAGTTTCTCCATTATTGCCATATGTGACGATGAGCAATATAAATAACTATATATATATATATAATAGAATTGTTGAAGGGAAAAAGGGGGATTTATCTCATTTTTTAATGCATTTGGACGGACAAATAATATATGAAAGAGATTGTAGAACTCACATTTGTCATGGCGTCTGTTATGGCCCATTTGTTCTATATGAGGCAGACATAGCCTGAATGGCTGGACATTCAGTTGATACACCCAAATCGATTTTTCGTTTGTTGCTTGTGCACACCACCATATGCGTCTATATATGCAAATATATGAATATGTGTGCCCATATATATGCTAGTGTTTGCATGTGCCTACGTGCGTGTTGGAGGCTTGGAGCAGATGCAAGCGACAGGTTACTATTAAGATATATAATAAATAAATAATCTTAGTCAAAAACAAGAAAATGAAAGAGAAGATAGTGGTCAAAAGATCCATTTTGATAGGTGAGGGGACTTATGATGATGTTGAGGCCATTGGGAGCAGACCCAAGTCAAAACTACATGGAAGAATGGGAAGGGGCAAACAATTTGAAAAAGGAAATCGTCTTGTGCATCCCATGCACGTGAAACTTTCACATGCATGCCAAGGAAGTTTGCCAAGTGTCCCACAATAAATTAATATTCGGGAAGATATTTGGGGGATATTTGCTCTTTCTTACATTTTCTACCAATTCGAGTGCCCGTTTACTTTTTTTTTTCTTCTTTCTTTCTATTTTTTAAAAAAATCTTACAAACTTAATGTTTGGAGCTTTTTCTTCTTATAGTTCTCAATCATTATAAATAACTTTCATTTATTAAATATGCAATATCTCCCTCGTTGGAATTTGATCTCAATTGATGCTTTTGTGCTCGACAATCTTCAAATCTCAGATTGTCGCTTTTGTGATTTACAATCTTCAAGGGCTGGCCTATTGAACGGCTCCGATGAGCCACGTGGATGATTAGTCCATTTCAAAGTATTAAGGTGGATTCCCAAGCCATGCTATGACCACCCAAGAAATAACTTAAAGTCACGCACCACCTTTTTACCTTATGTAGTTAGGAATGAGGAAATGATGGAACGGTTGGAGACGAGAGACATGATGGAATGCAGTAGGGTAGAAGCTTTTAATAT
>JAYJMB010087974.1:0-20256 GCA_036873735.1 Pouteria campechiana
TGTATGTATGTATATGTATATGTATATGTATATATATACATATATACATATAAATATACATATATGTATACATGAAGCCCATTATGCCCAATGACAAACGGGCTCTTCAAATGTGACTCATTTGAATCGTTTCTAATCCTTGAAGCCGAGAATTAGATAGAAAGGTGGGCCGATGGGCTCTTCCAATTCGAAGGTTTAATGCTCTGCTCACATTCCAAATCATATGCCTTTCCTCTCGTGCAACAGGCTTCGTTTTCTACAAAATGGCTTTACAATAGTCTCAAGATCTTTACCATATGCACTTATGGGCCCGAATTAGACAGTAGATTTTTATTGGTTTTGACCCATAACATATCGTGGCCCACTGCTTGAACCATGAGCATTTTTTGACAAAACGAACTTTAATGCTTGATTTCTGGCCCATTTAACCCGTTCATCTCGGGAGGTATGAGCCACGTGGCGGTACCGCTAGAAGCATTACGATGAATTTATAACCGTCAATCACACTCGACTACTTAAATTTCGTTTCATCTACACCATCCAATAAAATTAAAGGATTAAAAATTTTTTAAAATAATGTCATAATTGGTTTCATTTTGCTGGTAATTCTTTAAACGCCCACCACAATACCAAGCGTGCCGCGACCGTTGCTTTCCCCTAACGTCGCGCGAATCGCTCCTTTATTTCTTGGCGTGTAATACACCGCCATTGTTGCTCTCGGCCCCCTTCCTTTCCCTGCCCAAAATTCTCTCTCTCTCTCTCTCTCTTTCTCTCTCTCTTTCGCTCTTTCCTGTTCTTCTTCTTCTGGTGGATGGCAAGAAGCAATAAGTACGCAGCCATCAACTTCAACGAAATCTACGGTCCAAAAAAACCGACAGCTTCTTCCCATTCTGCCCCTCAGTCTCCACTCATTTCTTCCCAAAATAACCCTCCCCGACCCCATGGCCGTATGCTCGTCCTGACCCGCCCCTCCAAACCCCACCCCCAACCCCCACCTCCGCAGCCCAAACCCGCTTCCGACCCGATCCGCCCCGAACCCGACTCCATCTCCCTCCGACCATTGGGCCGCACCACTGACTCTCCCTTTCCCTCCTCCACGTCGCCGACTGCCGCCGCGCAGATCAAGGAGGAGAAGCAACCTCCGCCGTCGACCTCGCTGCACAGGCCGGAGCCGTTCGTTCCCCCGCACCTGCGGCCCGGGTTCGTCGGCCGGGAGGAGAAGCTCGAGCAGGACGGGCAGCGGGAGAGGCAAGGGTTCAGGGCGAGGCGCGTGAGGGAGCATTCGCCGCCGGGGCGAGACGACGGACGGCCGAGATCGAGCGGGGTAGAAGGTATGCGGCAGCAGCGTGTCGGTGGATCGGATCTGTACGGGAATCGGCCGAGTTCTGGCGGGAATCGCCCCAGGTCGAGCGGGAGGAATGGGTCTCCGTCGTCTTACCGACCTCACCCATTCTAGGCCTGCATGAGCCGTTGCTGTTGCTGTTGCTGTTGTTGGCAGGAAGAAGAGAAGGGTATAAAAATCTTCTTTTTAATAGCCGTTACTTTATTATCCGATTTGTCGTTTTTTTATGTGGTATTTTGGATCTATCATGTGTACGATACAATGTCCTGATTGGAATGTTATTATCGAAGTTTCTGTTTTTTGGCTATTCTTCGTGTCTTGGGTTTTTCTCATTTAATTTGTGCTTTTGATCTGGACCTTCAATGATGACATTGCACCTGTGGTTTGAGATTATTGTTCTTCTTGAGGTCGATTTTTTTGGTGGTTAGAGTCAACCAAATTGCTGACGATTCCCAAATGCTCGAATGCCTGTGGAATGTTTTCATTGCGTTGAAGAAGACCATTGATCTATTGCTTGGTTATTCGATTGTGTTTCTTGCAATGTAGGGCAGATATCAAAACACCATGTAGGGCGGTGTAAAAACCTCTCCTTTTCATCTGATTTGATATTTACCTATTCCTAACCTTCTACTTTTGTGTAAGTTCTTTATTTTTCCAATCATCACTCCTATCTTTACATGTATTTCAAAATAAAAAATATATATCTGTTTTTATTTACTTAAACTCACACCACCCATATTTTCCTAACATCACCCTGTATTCTTTTACACTTTTACATTCCCCATCGACTCCTGCAGCGAAATGTCTCCATTGTATTTTGCGGGCATTCACTGTAAGGGAGAGATACAAGGTGTGCCCCTGATAGGAAAATGACCTGAGCTTGTATCATGCTGAATTTTATTATTCTAAGTCCTCACTATTGTGTCACAGATTTAGGTTAGATTGTTTGTTGCCTTATTTGTTTCTTTGTTTTTTGGTGGGTGATTGGTGGAGTGACCCGGATTTTTGTGCAAATGCTATACTCACCGTGAGGACCCACTTCCAAAGCTTGGATCTCACTGGCTGATTTTAGCTTTGTATTAGCTGTTACCAGTTATTCTTAATTCAAATTAGGGTACAGATGGTAGGTCCTCATCATTGAGGATAGCATATCCCATTTGTGGAACATGTCCTTTTTGCCGGACTTCTCCTCTCAGCTTGAGGTGCTTTTTGACTTAATGCTTATTACAACATGGCGTGCGCACTTTTGTAGTGCTGCTTTAAATTGGATGTGCTTTTTAGCTGCTGCTGCTATCATTTCAGATGGTTTTTATGTGCCTAGTCTGACTTGTTTCTACCACTTGGGTAGTACTCTCCGCTGAAAATGCTTCTCGGTTTGGTGTAAAGATGAAAAACTTCCTGTTTGAATAGTTCTATAGGCACTTTTACATGCTACTTTAAGTCTGACAGGCACTGTATTCTCAGACCAAGCAAAGTAAATATCACATCCATATCTCCTTATTTTTCATATTATTACTAGTTTTTCAATTATTATTCCTATTTTTCATCAATATCTTTATTTTCCAACCATGATCTTATTTTTCATACTAATCATTGAACTCAACCCTTTATCATTCATTCATTGTATTATCATCCTGGTTTACCTTCATTTCACTCTTCTACATTCTACGCCCCATTATATTTTTGATTACATCTTATCCAAACAGGCCCTTGGCCCTTAATTACAGAACCCATGATCCCTTACGACTGAAAAGGTGGACAATCTACCACCTGGCGAATGTTCTAGGTCGAAGTGTTCTCTAGATTTTACCATTGCCACATCCTTTGCGTTGCCTTTTTTCTTGTACGTCCTTCTTCCTTTGAACCGAGGCTATGGTGGTTGATAGAATCTTGCGATGCCTTTGGTGTCTTACATTCTAGACAAGCTTGTTGTATATGTGCTTTGGAGTTGCCTCTTGTTACCATGTTTCAAACCTTTTCACTGGGTTAGTTTTTACTTGTTGACTTAGTATCAAATGATTAGGGTGTGAGAAGGGCAAAGGGGGAGATGATGTCTTAGCAGATTTTTTTATTATTACGGCTAGCTAAGTATCATGTCAAATAATGGAGAGGTTAGAAGGGTTTTTTCTACTATTTTTAGATTCCAGACTACAGAGGCTTGTGCGCCTCTTTTGTTGTGAATCAAGCATGCCCTTTGTGAAAATAAAATAAAATCCTACATGATATGACTGGTGTATCTCTTAAGGCTGCTGAACATAAAATAAGCCTAGATCAATACAGATACATGTACGAAGTTGCATGGAAGGGGGAAATGATTATAAAAACATTCCTCCCTCTAATGTATTTTCAAATATTCAAGAATTGGGTGTGGATCCGACGCTTGAAATGCTTGCTGCTCAACAGAGCTGTGTATGATCTGATGTACAGTGATTTGAAGTGGAGAGCACAATCTGATCGTTACCCATCGTGTCCGCAACCCTATACGAACTTTGACAAGAGCAAATATTCTACCCTGAGTCCAGTGCTATGATTTTAATATTACGGTTATAGAGTGAATGTGGGAGAAATACGACTGCAGGCAGCCAATGCCTTGAGTCGCCATTGTAGCACAATCTACCCATAGAGGAATGTGAAATTTGAAAAAGATGGAATCTACAGCCACTGCAAAAAAGTCAGAAAAGAAGTGAATTTAGAAAAAAAAAATTATATAAAAAAGTGAAGCAAGAGGAAAGTAATGTAATAAAGTAGAGAGTAATGACTGTAAATAAAGTTTTTTTAGGTATATAAAAATAATAATTAAAAATATAAATAATAAGCAAGAAAAAATAAAATTATTGAGAAAAATAAAAATAAATAAACATCACATCGATTAAAAAAGGGCAGGACGGTTTGGCAAAGGGAGTTGATTGGTAGGCGGTGGGCATGAGATAGGGATGGTTATTTAATAGCACAGAAATATAGGAGTAGTTGGGCTAATCCTTTCTTTAGCAATCTTGCCGTTGCGTGCTCCTCAAGTCCACTCAAGTCTTTCGCAGCGCTTGGACCTTGTACATTTCTCATCTGATGGCATGGATTGAGAGGATGGTGGGCCCGCCCACCAATCCTAAAACTAAAACCCGAGCATGATGTAGAAAGCCTGGGCCGAGTAACTCCCCCGGTCAACGTAGCATTGTCTTACGTGTTAGCACTCCAATGATTTTGTCTTTTCCTACAGGCATCACGTGAATGCGAGTATTCTTTGCCAATAACCAGTTTGTGAGAGTGGAGGGCGTTTCATGGACGATCTAGATCGTTCATCTGACTAGTCTCCTGGCAATTGATTTTCCCAACAAGCTTCCTCGATTTTTATTTATTTGTTTTTGCTTCCTGGCCATCAGATGAACGGCCCAGATCTGCAATGCAATGCAATGCAATGCACGGAGGTGAATTCAGCCAGCTATCCTGTTATCGTACAACTTCAATCTAGAACGAATGCAGTGTTTTTTAAAGTTCGTCACTGCTGGCTCACGTTAGACGCCACAGATCTGGCCCACTCTTTGAGCCGTTCCTTCATATCTACAGCTGGTTTCCCATCAACCCAATACAGCTTAGGAGGAGGAGGAGGTGGTGGTGGTCTGTGTATAAGCCATGCTTCTGACAGATAAGGTCTGGCTACCTTTTCATCACTGCTGTCGTCGTCTTGGGTGTGCTTCCTCTCTTGCAAGCCTGGGACAATGCTCAATATAGAGGGGCTTATGTTGGCCTTGTCAAAAACAAAGCCTAAGTCCATGAAACCTTGCACCTCCTCCACTTCAAGTTGGCTCAAACTCTTGTAGCTCCTAAGGGGGCTTGGTCCTTGAATATTTACTGCCTTGCCCATCATCGATCTTGGACTCTTCTTCCCCTCCCTCTTCTCACCTTCGATGCTGGAATTGGCCCGCTGTAGCCCTCGTCGTTGCCTTGATATGATTGGCTTCTGCGCCGTGCTCTGCGATCCTGTCTCAGTGACCTTATTCATCCAAATCAAGTTTCATGGGAATTACCTTGTTAGGGATCGATATTTTATATTGTAAAATTTGCTGGTATTCGATATCATTCATATATACTATAGGTATATAACATAGTCCAGTAGAAGAAAATCTTGTAACCTGCTCCCAAAGTATTTGTTTAGAGAATATGGGGTTTGATTTGGTGTATAAAACAAAGCGTAAAATGGGAAATAAATATATAATAGAACTTAAATGGAGTAAAAGCAAAATAACATAATAGATGTCGGAAAGATAAAAGGCATGATTATTAAAAAAAAAGTAGAATAATGAGTTTTTTAAGAAAATATGGGGGTAATTTATTTTATTTTTTGAAAAAAAAGCAACAACGATTTGAAAATGTAAGGGCCATGATGGTGAAGAAAGCATCGAGAAAAAAGTGTTTATTTTATTTGAATTAATGTAAAAATGACTGTAAAAGGATTATAAATTGTTTACCCCTTTACACCTTGCTAAACAGACCCTAAGTATAAATAACATGGTCTGATCAGAGCCATGTGTGGCTGCCCGTTCCTATGAACCACGCTTATCAAGAAACCAATCTCCACCAATCAGCTAAATTCCAAGTTTGGGATGATCCAATGATGGATAATTGGAAAAGGCTTATTACCCGCCCCCCGTCCCCCCGAATCAACTGATATTAATTGCATGTAAAACAGCAGTATAAGATGACAGAAAGGTTATAATATATTTCTTTGAATTTAAGAAAAAGATATAGATCAAAGTCCATCTTTGTACCTTAGAATAAGCAGAGGAATGCAAATTCACAGTTGGTTGAAGAGGTGGCGCACTGGCTGCATAGCTGAACGATCGTTGCAGCTGCCAACTTTTTCGTTCGTGGGTGATTCCATCCTGCCGAGCTAGTTTCCCTTTTGCTGTTGGAGGTGTAAGAGATTGTGTTCTTAACAAATCAGGACTTGGGGAAGAATGATTTTGCTTGGGGAGGCATGTGGGTGCTGTGGGTGGTGGTATTCCTTCACGTAGGACACTTGCAGCAGATTCGCTTCTTCTAGCAAGCATGTTTTGGAAGAACCATAACTCATCCATGAACTCAGCTGCGTCCAACCTTTCAGGCTTGCTTGTGGAACATGGCTCAGAGGGATTTTCTAGCTCGCACGGCATATCCCCAAGAAATCAGAGAGAGAGAGAGAGAGAGAGAGAGAGAGAGAGAGAGAGAGTTTTAGTGGAAGGAAGGATGGGAATGCTCCCCTGCTCCATTGAAATAGGAAAGGAATCCGCCCACAAGTAAGACATGAGTTAGTGGGGGCCCAGCACATTCTTTTTTCGAAATCCCATCCTTCCATCAGATTCGCTGATAAGTTTCAGGCCGCAAAGCCGAAAGGCAGCTTGACCCAAGTTCTAGATCTGCGCAGGACTTTTAAAAAAAAAACCGAAGAAGATAGCTTCGGATTGCCTCTGGTGGATTAGAGGCAAATACAATTTATGATGAATGGATAAGATCTCTTCCGAGAGAGCCTATTGTAGACACGTACCTTTGCAGGCGGGGGTTAAGAATGGAAAAGAACCCGGGCAAGATAGAAGCAGCTCGCCAAGTCTTCTGGGACTCTGCTAGGACCTGCCCGAGCTCAGTTGCGCCCACTGCAAGTACACTCGCAATCATTCTCCGGATGCGAGTTTCTTCTGCCATTATCGGCGCGCAATTGATCTCTCACCGTACGTCGCATGCTTACACCGCTCAATAAATAGGCATTTTTGGGTAATCAGATCGGCTCAACTATTGAAAATACTTCAAAAATATTTAAATAAATAATAAAAGTATGTTCATAGATGAATACAAGAATTAAAAAGAAAAGATTCTCTCAGTCCTTTCAAGTTTGAATTGAGGTTAGGGATACACCTATGGAGTGAAGTCATTGCGAAAAGCCTATTCACTATGGTAAGTAGAATATGAACGGTCCAAATCGGGCCCGATTGGCATACGTATTTAAATCTGAGTCAGGCACCAGGGCAGTTTAACCAAGTGGGCTATCCGAAGCAACGAACGACGACGTATCATGAGAGAATATCAATCAGCAAGAATTCGAACTTACCAAGTATCATCGCCCGTTTGAGATGAACGCAGGGCATTTCCCCAAGCCTCAATCATTATACAACATGTGACAGATCGGTGCCATCCATTGAATATGATATAGAGAATTCTTTTACAGATGAAAAATAATATTTATCGGAAGGAGGATGAAGCTGTTCTCAGTCATCTAATGGTCTGTGTTTAATTTTCATATTTATTAAGATATTTTTGTGAATTTCCTTCCTGATGAATGGATCAGATCTCAGACCCTTGTGAGCAAGATGAGCATATGTTAGAGGGTATATCTGGCCAAGCTCACGCGCTTACGAGTTACGAAGAGTCGTGGTTATGGAGAAAGTATTAGAAAAGGGTACGTCGCCATGTGCGGAGTTGTATAGAAGCGCAGCATCCGCGGAGCATCGATGGTTTTTATTATTTATTTATTTATTTATTTTAATTATTGTTTTGTGATTAGACGCGTCTCCTGCCACGACCAATCTCAGTTAGATCTGGAGGACATGGATAAGTACGTTTTGGGGGACATACTTTTTTGAACCGATGATCCACCAAAAATTCCTGCGAAAAAATCCTCGTTTTCACACGCCATTATGTTTTAATTAAATTTTAGCCAACCATTGTTGTAAGGATCATTTATTTAGCCAATACATTGATTGTGATTGAAAATTACATTTGAGAAAGGGGCTGGGGAGCCCAAAGGCCGGATTGATTCATTGGAAATTAAAAGAAATCCAATAAAAGGAAATTTTAACTCCACATAATTATCCTAACGACCATACTTTTTAGTATCATTTCTTCAAAACATTTCCTCCCTGTCAAACCAATCAAGCCCTAAACAATATGCTGTTCAGCATGCATAGATAAGAGAATGGAGAGACTAAGCTATCTTCATATTAATATTCAAGCTTGGAGATTCTCAAACAAAATATAAAAAATAAAATAAAAACACTTGTTACACAGCAAAGACATATTCATACAAGTGTTACACTTGGGTTAATGCTATAATGCAATTCCTTCCAAATCGATGGTCATAGCTTCTCCTAATGGGGTTCGTTATCTATGAGCTCGTGTTAGGGTGATGCTGTCACTACAGGAAGACATCAATGCTGGATTCAATCAAAAGACAATAGAAGCCTTACAAACTAATAAGAAATGCAATAGATCTTCTAACCAACACGCTAGTATATAGCCCACCTCTGCTGCACGCCCTCTCAGGTGCAGAGTTCAGGCAATCTACCAAAGGAGAAACTGCCCTGATGCCCCATCCTAGCAACTCAGATGAGTCCATAGTAGTACAGGTGGATATATCACCCTTCCACACTGAGCCAAACTGAAGAATAAGACCGCCTTATTGCCTGGACTGGATCACTTGGTCCACAGCCCCAGGCGACTTGAACATGCACTGGTGATTAGCAAGGCTACATTTTCTCTATAAGCATCCTCACTCCCAAGGGCCGATTCAAACCATCAATCCAGTTCAGAAAGCCCCTGTTAAGCTACCATCAAACCTGTCAGATCATCGCATCCATCAAGCTCTGGGTGACCAACTCACCTGCCTACACCATTGAACTTGTAGTAAAGCCCAAGCCTCCAACCTTGCACAGAGAAGTAACAAATATGCAGCAAAATATATAGTGTAGAGTTAAATGATGCTTACCATTGTGCAATTGTGGGCAGCTATTTCCATCAGTCCATATGAGTTTGAAATCAGATGTCTATCTGTGGTAGGAATAAGCCTTTTCTCTGAATTCAAGGCCTTGGTTGAAGATGAAAAGCTGTTTGGATCGGAATCCACTTCATTGGAAACAACGGTTTCCTTTATCAAAGGAAAACCAAAGAGTCTGCTACAACGTTTACTAGGAATTCCGTGAGTGTTACTGAGGTCTGCTTTACTGACGTGAAAAGGAGGGTAGATGGTGCCTAGAATGTTATGCTCTTTGGATGGATGGTAAAATGAGCAAGTGCTTCCTGAATCTTCACCCGAGTACTCAGGCCCACGAGGTGATCCAGAAGGTGAAGATCCATGCTTCATGAAGCATGTGCCAGTCTCCCCCCGCTTCTGAATATCCACACTGCAAGGACATGGACATGGAACATGGCTGCTTGCTTGTGGGAACATTAGAACAGAAGATGGCGATGAGACTTGGCGAGAAGGCACGGATGGCAGCACATTGGCACAATGACCCTGCAGCAGGGGCCATCTTCTTCCAGAGCTAGACAAGTGAAAACCTTCGAAGAATCCAAGCCCACTATTTTGGTGTGCAGAAGTGTCAAATTGAACCCCACCTAGTGGCGGTTTCATTTGGAATATTTCTTGACCTTGCAAGACCTTATTGCATTGAACAGGTTGTCCAAAGCCCATGGCCTTCAAAGAAGTGCTGGAATTACCAGCCAGAGGGATTCTGACACCATTTTGGATCCCAGACATTAGGGAACTGTCAGGATTAGAAATGCATTCCCTTAGCTCAGCCTGTTGATGATTTAATACATCCATGCCACTGTAAGGAGTACCAAAACCCAAAATTTCTTGACCTTGCAAGACCTTGAATCCTCCGGATTCCACAATGCCAGAATTCCCACTTCCATCTGTCGGCAAATCATGGTTAAAAATGATAACAGTGGAGATTAAAAAAAAAACGCTTGAATTTATTTTTATTTTTATTTTTTATTTTTATAAAGAAAGCCCCTCTTCAGAGGCAGACCTACTTGGAAGTGGAAAATCTTCGCTGATTGATGGTGGGCAGATCTTGGCTCTCTTTGGACCAGGTCCTATCAAATTACTGGAACTGGGCACTGAACCAGATGGCTCAATCTCCCATGGTGAGACTCGATCCTGTCTATTGGTCTCCACACCATCATCCCACCTTACCTGCAAGACCATGAGAAACAGTTAACCACACACATGCTGAGCTAACAGGAAAAAGGCCATAATCAAGAAAGCCATTTAAAAAAAAAAACTGTAAGAAAAGGTTCCGGCAAACACTTTTGAGTTCCTTCAAACATGTTGTCAATCCTTGGTTAGTACAATTCGGCAATCAACATCCTGATCAAGTTTAGGAGCTTGGTTAAGAGCTTTTTATATCATATGAAAATATCTGTTTTTGTTTTTATTTTCATCAACTTTATGATTGATATAATTCTGACATTATTTTCTTCTCGTGTTCATCTAACCAGCACAAGTGCAGAAATAAATTATTGAAAGAAGGTCATGGAGATTTTGATACTCTTGGAATGGCATTTTTAATAATAAAAACTATTTAAATCAAGCATTCGATTGGACCATACTAAAAACAAATTATAAAAATTCAGATATTTACTAAAAAAATAAATACGACCTAAAATTTATTCTTAAATTTTTTTTTATTCATTTACATACGTAAAAATATATTTAATCATTTAGATAATTTAAAAAAAAACAATGACATTCGAATTACTAAAAGTTCTCATCTCTGAGAACCCTATCAGAGAAGTATCAGAACAAAAATGTCCAACGGATAACAGAAACAGATACCAATATGCTTTATGCTAGTATTTTGCGAAATACATGGATGAATTTCATGATTGCTTTGCATATGTTCAATAGTCAGCCAACTAATCATCAGTGTTCCTTTTTATCTGTGTACTATATCGTAGATAGATGAGAAAAGAAGCAAATGACAGGAGACTTCAGGAAGGCAATGAATATGAGATTGACGCACAGGGAGCACAATCAGGACAATTTGAGTTAGAATTAGGTAAGTGGCATCTTTGAACACCTTCAACTAGGCAAGAACACTACCAAGAATAGCCTTCATCATAGTTAGTGTTACTGTAACTGTTCCGATTGCTTATGGAAGATTTCATTGCAAATTATTAGAATCCTGATGACAAGATTCCATCAAAAAAGTCAAAAAAAAAGCACTTAAGCTATCCAATAGTTGGAACGTCTACCAAAATGGGTCAGAGAAGCAAGCAAATAAATTCTGCATATCCAAAGAAACCCACAAACTAATTCCAAGACTCTCCAGAGCCTATCAGGTTCAACTTTAACCAACCTGCAGGTGAGCATCTCAACATATTCCCAAGGTCCCATTTCAAACCCATTATTTTGGCCTCCAAGTTATAAAACTTTCCATTGCATAGAATTCTTCTGCTTGGCATTATTTGACCATGAAGAAGTCTGTAATAATCAAACCCTCTAACAAGAGGGAAGGAGAAAACCAAAGAAAGAAGGCAAATTTCAAGCCAAAGGACTTCATGGAATGAGGTGAACATATGGAAACTTGGATTTTTGTGGATATTGATTATCTGATCACAGTTAAAAGTTCTTTTTTCTCCACTTCTTTTTGCTAAATTCATTGAAAATTTTCTGCCTTTAGTATGCAATTTACTGTCCAATAATTTATCAACAAAAAGTTATATAACAAAAACCGTACTGATAAACATCTCCATCTGGAACCAGGCCATCTGCCAGGATCAATATCACCAGTCCCCATTATCAACCCAGTGTACCTGAAAATTCAAACAAATTTTGATTGCTCCTCTGAACTTCAATTAAAATGCAAAATATTTTTATCGTGTAAATGGTAATATGATGCAGTATATGATGTACCTTCTTTCGGCTGCATCTTCAGCATCAAACCGCATTTTGAACCTCATTCCAATTGGAAATGAATGATCAAAGCTCTTAGAGAACTTACTGTATGGTATTATGAACTCTGATTGGCTCTCCCTACAACACATTGAACCTAAAGATCAAACCTGTGTCATACCATTAACTATGGCCATTAAAAGCAAGGTGATGCTAGTGCCTAAACAGGGTAAAAGTGGAAGACAATTTTGAAACATAAAACAAACTTATCGACTACATACTTCCGCTAATGATGGCTTCCAGGGTGATTCCTGTCATTTATTGGACACTATTTAGGATTGAAAAAGTTAACAGGACGGCTTCTGCATGGGTGTAGCTACAACATGCCATTAAAATTCACAACTTACCAGGTAAGGATCAATCCACCCAAGTACAGCCAAACATATGATTATAAATTCTACCTTTGAGCAAGTCCAGCATGCTTTTGAGAGATGAAGGTAAAACATACTGATAAAAAATTAGAGTGCATGCACATAATACGATCTCCATCATCATCGGTTACAAGCAAGCAATTGTAAGTATTTGCCCCGCATGCAGAACATGAAAAGCAATCACGAAAAGTGTAGATCCATTGAGGTGAAATTACCAGGAAAACCACATAAGAATAAACCTCAGAGACAAACAGGAAGGGCCAAGCTGAAGCAAATAATTCAGAAAAATATTTGTAGATAATGGTTTCATAAAATGCCAACCTTTTTTGCATGATAATACAGAGTCTCACACAAGGTGCAGAACAGCACCTTAGTACAACTTGGACACCAGTTGCCCATAAAGGGGTATTTGTGGGACAATTTGAGCATCTAGAATAAACGAGCCTGGCTGAGCAGCCTGAGCTGCACTCATATTCTCATCCAGCTAAGCAGCATAAATATGCCCTATATTACCTATAATAATACCCACAATCAACATCCGCATCCACATGCAAGACACACTGTAAAAGCTCTAATCTAGCTGGAAACAACATGCCGGGTGGGGGTGGGGTTGGGGGGGAGGGATTGACCAGCTGGTCCTGAAACCTGCCAAAGCAAAATTTTAAAATGCATGTTTGAAATATGGGCAATTGGTGAAACAGAATTCATAGATCCAACTCTGAACAGCTTGGAGATTGACATGATACACAGTGAAAGGAACTTAGAGTGTAAAAACCACGTGAAGGTCAAGCCAAACAAGAATGAATCCACAGACAATTAAAATAAAGAGGCGTCTTGAACTAGAAAAGCAAGCTATTGTTCTTCACAAACTATCCCTTGATTTCTGTTATAGGCCAGTCTGTAATCCACATAACAGCTTTTCTCTTTGATGAATATATGCATATGAGTCTCTGTCTCTCTTACATGAGGGCGCCTGAAAGATTAAAATAATTTAATTTTGCAGTTCAATTTTAACTTTGCTCCTTGTATTTGAGGCCACCATTATGCATCAGAAAAAGCAATCACAGGCAAGAGCAAGAGCAACATAAGCCAACAGATGCCATCATGCTGATAGGCAACTTCTTATAGACTGGCAGGGATTGCTAGGGATTGCTTAAATGGATCAATGACCTTCACATGGTCTCACTAGCAATACATGCCCAATCTTTCATTCATAACACTATCATTAAAAAACTTTAACATGTGTCTCTTAGAAACATTTCTTTACATTCCCCATACCTCGGGTTGTAGTAAATGTGGAAGACACTCTTTGTGGATATGGCAGTAGCCACGGCAGCAAGCGTACTCACATTTGACCTTTGCCTACAGGGGACTGGTGAGGGAATACCAGTTTTAAGATGAGCTGCTCTTCGTACTCCCAGTCTCAACTCTCCATTTTCACCCCTATAAAAAAATTCTCTTAGATATAAATGATACATCCAAATAAACAATAATAACAATAATCGCAAATGTAGGCAGGAAGAGGAACACAGTGTATCCACCTGAGGAAAAGCACTGCATCCCCAGAGACCAGCTTTTTCTTATGGACAAAAGCGCTCCATCCAGTCGTTAGCAAATGTCTCCTTGGCTGACCTGCACAAGGGGCCTGTCAATTAAGCCTTTTTTATTTTTATTTTTTTTATTTTTAAAAAGTCACAAACTAAATTACTAAAGCCTATCTGAATACCAAGGCCCAAGCTATTTTTATCTCAAAAATCTAAGAAAGGTTACCCCTTGACAACATGCTTCATTCTGATATGCTGATAGCACATACTGAAAGGGTGGGTGTAAATCAACAGTTTCTTCAAGCAAGATAGTGAATCTGTTTGAAAGGCACAGGCAGTTGAAAGATATCTAAAAATGCATGATCCCTAGGTAATATTCCACCACAAATCAAAATCACTACTTCGCATAATGAATTTCAGATAAATTTGCTCATTATAAAAGCCAGTAAATATGAATCCAGGCTGTTCCTTAGGCCAAGCCACCACGAACGCATCATGGCCTAACAATCAAGGAGTTCAACAAATTAAATCACTAACTAAATGCTAGAATATACGACTGGCGATATTTCCATCTTTTGATTTTCCCTTCCTTTTATCTTATTTCTTTAATTGTCAATCTTCACTCAGGCACCACCACCACAGGAGCAAGCCTAATCTTCTGGCATTTAAACTAGAGGACCCACCAAATGAACTACCAAAAACATGTCAGGCCCTACACATTTTACAATTTTCAATACACATAAATCAACCAAACAGTGCACTTTTTCTGTAAAACCAATGCATAAATATCATTGTTATGAAAATAGCAATATTAAAGCTGATAACTAACGAAACCTTCACAAATTGAAATAAAATTGCGATTTGCAAAGCTAGGGGGAAAACTCAAAAACTAAACAGAATTGCACGCAAACGATGGCTTGTTCCCTCGGTCTAAAAGTTCTGATATCGTACCCCTGTATATGTGGCGGAATCTCCATTCCACTCCATGTAAATCCTTTGCAATAAGCTCTTGTGAAGGTCGCTGCAATTTGTAATCCTGCCACATATATCAAAAGAGCAATGTTTTCCATTTGTTTCCTCCTTTTCCACTCAGCAAAACAACAACTCAATAAAATGCTCAGTACCAGGGGAGGGAAACAGTCCTCGGCAGCTCGACGGGGGACAGAAAAACCACCATGTGTGCTTGTATCTGATGCTGTAAGGGTCTTGCAAAACATATGGGGTGTTTTTAAAGCATCTGGGCTTTCGATTGATTCCTCTTCTCTCTCTCCTTCTTTCTCCCCTTCCTTTACTTTCTTCTCGACTTGTTCCTAATTCAAGAAATGACAGTTGGCAGAAAAATCAAAAAGAATAAAAAACACCCAGAAAAATTGAGGCAAACGAAGAGCTTTAGAAGGAAAAAAAAATGCAATCTTCAAATTGCAAAATGAAAAGGGGGAATTGAAAAAATCGAAAAAAAAATTCCAACCTCGCTTTCCGGAAGCAGGGACACCTGCGCATAAATCTCATCCGTTGCTGCCTCTGCCTGAAAATTTCCACATTTTACTTGAAAAAGTTACTAACATGACAGGATCGAAGAGCAGTTCACTCTGAAACTTTCCAAAATTCGTCAATCCAAAGTGTAACCAAAACCCGAAACCCATCACCAACAGTCCGTATTTCAATGAAATTTCCACACAGAAGAAGAAAACGAGGAAAAAGAGAAAGAAACCCGACATGAAGCTTCACATCAACGACGCGGCAGAAGACGTGGGGAGGGAGACTCCGAGGCGGCTCGACACCGGAATCGGCCATCTGCTCCAAATGCCCCTGCGGGAAGTAAACCACGTAGCTCCCCTTATTCGGCAGCGTTATAAGCGGGTCGGCGCAGGCCTGCCAGAGCTCCAAACAGACGGCCGGCGGCAGCGACGGCGGGGGAGCATCAGGAGAAGAACCGTCTTCGACGGCATCGTCAAGGGCGTTGAGATCGATTCCCATTAAACGCAGAGCGAAAAAAGGCGAAAAAGACGAGAAGAAGACGAAGAAGAAAAGCAGCGAGCAGTGGCGAAGGTGGTGGAGTGACGACGGATAAGGTCGATCATGCCTGCATTTCCAAGGTTCAGCTGCTACTGGTGCTTATCATGCGCACCCCCTGCTCAAAGTAGCGACGACCCGTCTCTTTGCCCATGAATTTCTTCTGCCTGTCTTGTTGTTGCTTTACTGCTGCTGCTGCTGCGGCCGCTGTTGTTGTTGTAGCTGCAGCTGATTCTGCCTGCTAGTCCGCCACAATCTAATACCATTCTATATTTCTATTCTAATCACCCTCTCCCTTGGCGCCAACAACCGTCTCACACGTGTTCATTTCGGCACATGTGTTACTTGTGGATGGAATCTGACCGTCCAAGTCCCCCCACGATATTGCAACAATTAGCTCTAATGAACGGCTGAGATGAGAATGGGCAAATGGCCTTGATTGGGAGGGGATGATGACTAAGGTTTTGTGGCTTTTGGGGACAATGGTGGGTCCCACAATTGGGACAGTTTGGTTTTAGCTCGTGCGTGTCACGTGTACGTTGTCCGGCTGCCTGCATATCAACCGTCACCTTCTGTCGGAGCATCTTATGAGAGAGATACTTTTCATGCTCCATATGTTTATTACCAATGTTATCAGAACCGAAAACCCGCCAACTGGTCTGATTCGAACCTCGAATCGGTTTCAACCATAACGTCATCGTAATTATATTATGATGTGATAAAATTCTAATAATTTTAAAAGTATATAAATATTATAAATTTTTTGAATAATATAATAATATTATTATGCATAAAAAAATAATTCTATAGCCCAAGACAATAACAAATAAAATGCCACAATTAAAATAAAAAATATAAATATATCATTATTATTCTTGATATATAATTATATAAGTAAAAAAATAACAATGACATGGTTAAATAAACTGACCTTAAAATTTTATAATACTCCATTGGTCTTCACTCTTCATAGTTAACATCTAAGCTCCTTTAAACTTTAAAACTTCAAATATATTTAAAATAAAAATAATAAATAATAATAAGGCAATAATAGTAAGATAATTTTGTTCGCACATAAATATCATTTTGATATTCAATCATTAATCTATAAATATAACCAAAATATATTAAAGCAACATTCAAAGAAGTAACATCATCAAATTTTAAAGTTTACAATTACAAATCCATCACTTTATTAACATTATAAATTCAAAGTTACATATATTATCATAAAAAAAAGTTTCATATAATCTTCAACATTGAATTCCAAAGTTTATTAATTTCCATTATAAGCTTCATCTTCTGCTTCAACAACTAGAGATCTTACAAATACATATAACAAATTGAATATTAGCAAATCATAACCTACTAAAATAATGATAAGATTTATTTTTTATAAAATTAAAATAGAATACCAAAGTCCTCATCATCTCTTGTAAACTATGAACTATTTAGTTGATTCATTTGAAGTTGATTATCAATATCTTCATTAGTAAATAGAGGAGACTCTTCTTTCACCACCCACTCTTCCGTAAGATCATTATCTTCTTAAGATATAGAATCAAAATATTGCTTCTTATTTTTCTTCCAACAAAAACATAAGGAAGACTTCAATTATAAACTTAAAATGTAATGAAATCAATGAAAGTTATTTTTAAATTATAATACACTTACATAATTTCTTATTTATCCAACAATTGTAGATTGTAATGAACATATACAAGGTCACATCATCTTTGATGCTCTAAAAGATTCCTCTTCTTCATGTGTATACATTCAAAAATGTTCTAATTACATTCACATCCAAAAGAGTTGCATGTTTGGCTTAAAAATTTTCTATTAACTTCTTCAAATTTGGAGTGCAAGCTCCATAAATTGGCCACAAAATTGATATCCTAGGTTAGTTATCTTACCTAAATTTATAATTAAAATAAATAATCTAAATAACAATACCTAGAGCTAAGGAATAACGAGAAGCTATTGCGGCTAGCATTCCAATATCTTCATTTGCATATCTAAATTTATCTAGTTCTAGATTAATTTTCACTAGCACATCAACATCATCTTGACATACCCAATAAAGAGATTGATTCACCCTTTACATCATCAATACTCTTGTGTTTCATCATCCATATCATATTTAAATAGTGGGTTGAACCAATAACTTGTTAAATGAAGAGGTTGACTAAGTTGATGTTTCTATTGAGAATCCACAATTGAGCTGAAGGGTTCACTATTCATCTTAAATTTAAAGAGTGTTTTCTTCATAGCATTCTTAGCTCTTCACATACTTTCAAAAATGTATCCCATAGATGGCCTTTCACTACTATCTACCATTCTTAATATATGAATAAGTGGCTCAAAGGCTTGCATAATTATTAAACATTTATCCCAAAATAAAGCAGATATAATCAAATCAGATACAACAATGCTTTTTTGATTTTTAACCCATTTATTTTCAACCCTGATAAATCGTAATCAACAAACTTTGAAGTGCGAGAAAGTGAGTTGCAAACCGAGTAATAGTTGGTGAATATTTTCTTTCTCACCTGTAAATTTTCTCATCAAATTCAAAATAAAGTCATGATTATAAATAAAAGTGTTAATACTTCGAGCTTGACTGATTCATTCTTTAACATCATCCATCTTAGCAATATCTTCCAACATCAAATCCAAATAGTGTGTTGCACATGGTATCCATACAATACATTGATATTGCTGATTCAATAAATAACTTGCAAGCTTGTAGTTTGTTGCATTAGTAGTCACTACTTGGATAATATTTTCAGCACCAACTTCTTCCACAATACCAACAAGCAACTGAGCAAGCATTTCGCTAGTTTTTGTATGCTTGGAGGTATCAATAGATTTTAAAAATATAGTTCCCTTAGCACAATAAACCAAAAAATTTATTAAAGTCCATTTATTCTTATCTGTCCATCCATCAGCCATAATTGTGCAATCACACTCTTTTTACAATTTTTTGAATGAATCAATGTATTCTTTCAACTCTTCAACACTTTTTTTGAGTAAGAAACCATACAAATCATGAAAAGTAAGTACTTTACATCCATAACCAATTGTTAATGCAAAATCAAACTTAGCTTAAAAATGTGAAGAATTTGCAGCATTAAATGGAGTGCATGACTCATAAAACCATTTTGCGACTTCTGGATGTGCTCTTTCAATAACATCTTTACCAGCCATAGCACTTCTAATTGATGGTTGCTTGCTTCATGCTAATCCTTTCATTTTTTTTTGAATCATCTTTTGTATTTGTTTTCAAACTGGGGCCCTCAGCATCATCATCAACATCTTCATTGATAGTTACAAATGATGAGAATGGACAATGTTTTGGAGTAAACAATTTTTTGGTATTTATTGAAAGAGTGCTTTCAATGTTCTCTTTTATCTCTAGCAATACCTTTGGTGGAACTTTCTTACAAGAAGCAATATCACTTTTAATATTAGTTAGGTGCTTTTTTTCACCCTGTGCATCCTTCTAACATTAAAAATCTTTCTACAATACAGATATTCAAATTTATTTTTTTCTAATTTTAAAACATGATTCCATGCAATATCAATCCTTCCCCTTATTGGATGGGATTCTGATTTTGTAGTATTAGCGGCAACAATAAGAGATGTTGCATTTGAACCCAATAAAGTAGAATGATTTTCAAGTAGGTTTAGGTTGGACATATTTTGAAAGCCTACAAGTTAGAAACATAGAATAATCACATAATTATTCAAAGATTCAATATTCAAGTATTAAAAAAAATACAATTTAATTGCTAACACTAAAAAACATTAATAGCCTAAAAAATAAAAAAATAGATTTAAAATCTACAAAAAAACTTACATTGTTGCTGCTCATCGAAGCTAAAGGAGATGGTCGAAGATGGAGATGTTGCTGTAGTTATCAATGGCCATCACCATTGATGATTGCTAGAGCTAGAAGGAAACCCTGTTTGGTCTCAACAGAGGACGCGTGACAAGGAAAGGGATTTTGTCGCCTATTGGAGACGCGGATGTTGTTGTAGTGGTCAATAATCACCACCGTCGATGATGGCTAGAGTTGGAAGGAGATCCTATTCGGTCTCAACGAAGGACGCATGACAAGGAGAGGGATGTTGTCACAGATGGGGATGTTGCTGCTGTTGATGATGGCCACCGAATTTCTTCTTGGCTGTTTGATGGTGAGGGGAACAACACTATAAGCAGTGCTTTTTGGTAAGGGTGAATTCATAAATTAGGGTAGGGAGGGAAAGGGAGGGCGTCAGGCAC
>JAYJMB010087975.1:6996-31763 GCA_036873735.1 Pouteria campechiana
CAGTATATGGGAATTAGATGAATGCTAGATGATCTTTTTTGCTTGATCAAATTAGAATATAAGCGATAGATAGAGATGGAATGTATATGATGAGGATCAGCATTTGACTTTGCAAGTGGTTGTGGACGATGATGACATTGTGGTACATCATTGCTTTATTGAGCCACTGGTTCTTACTGCTTTTACTGAAACTTGGCATGACTTTGTTTAGATAGGCAATAATCAAATTGCTTCAAATTTTCTGTTCCACAGTTTTTACGACTGTTAATTTATTTTTAATCACTTGCCGACTCCTCGCTCCTATTCTTTTTCTCTCATACACTGGTCATATCTTGTTTCCATATCACCTATCAATGACTTATACTTGGCAAAGGCACTTCCAGAGGGTGCCTGTGCTAATGGGCTTAATGGGGTTTTCCAACAAAATGGAATGAAATGAATGCAAGGTATCTTGAGGCCATGTTTCTGTCTATTTCGAAGCTTCACATTAGCAAGCCTTCTGACACAGTTAATTTCAATTTTCTTCTGCTTATCTCTCTGACAGAAACTTCCAAATTGGCATTTTCAATTGGCCATGATGGACATGAAACTTTGAAAGTGACATTTTGAAGGGAATTTCTCTGTTTATCCAAAACTTTATCTCTTTTTAATTTTTGTGTTACCTTGCATGACAAGCTGGTGGTCTACACACACCTTTAATCTTAGATAGCTATGTGTTATCCTTTTTTCTTAATGGCACAGTGCATCATGCAATGCTGAATGTGAACTTAATAAATTCGCTCTAAATAATTTTACTGTCTTTCGTAAGTGACTTACATTTCAAGAATGTGGTGATATCCAAGGATAATGGACCCTTTTTTTTTTTCTTCGATCTATTTACTTTGTTTGATTTAGGTCCTTGGTTTCGTTTGGGCGACATATCCTACCTAGAGATACTGGATTCTCAACAAGCAGTTGAACAACTTTGTGGTACTATGGTTTCTGTTGACTCCCTGCTGTTTTTACTGAAGTCACATGCCTTATTCGCTTCAAACTAATAATTTGCCATTATAACAGCCATGGATTACCTTCATTCCTTGGAAGCCACAAAGGAACCATCCAAAACTGATATCAGAGAGGTTTTAGATGTGCTTACTGTACCTGAGCTACGTGAGATTTCCAATTCTGTGCTTCCAAAGGTTTCCATATTTATATTTTCTAGTCCTTTGCATCTTGTCTTGCTTGATAGCCTTGTTATTTTGATTTTCTTTTGGTAAATGGAAAGCTGATGTGGAATGAGATGAGACTGACACACCCTCATACAAAAAGCATTTTCATTCTTCAAATCACACAAACTAAATTACATTATTAAGAGATTTTTTCCAAATTGCATAAATTCCTGCAAATCTGGAATAATCTCTCTCAAACACACTAAATTCATAGAAACTGCATGAGAGGGTTTTCATCCTTAAGAAGTGAAATGAATGATCTTGAATTAAAAAAAGAGACTTAAAAATGAAGGATTAAATTGAATTTTCTTACTTTTTTACTGTATGACCAGAATTTTGGTTGTTTGGTCTTGTAAAAGCTGTGTGTGTGTGTGTGTGTTATTGTAATTTGCCTCACCATGCTCCAGGTGTGGTTTGACAGCAAGAAAATATGGCAGGAGGGAGATAAACAACTTGAAGTGGTCTATTGGGTGTCTGATGCCCCTTTTCCTCTGAAAAGATGTATCATTTGGTCTTTTTCCATTTTATCTTGATAAATTTCCTTAAGCATGATAATATTTGCAAAAATTGAGATTAAATTGATAAATACATGATTATATTGGTAGAACAGGGAGCCATCAATGAGTTTCTCATTTGATAGTTTATTCTTGGTCCATTAGAGTGATTTTATTGGTGATAATGTGATGCGGGACAGGTATGAAGAAGATAGAAGAAAGAGAGAGAAACCTCTTAAGGGAGGAGAAGGGAAGAAAAGGAGAGAAGCAAGGAAGAATTTAGGGAGAATTAGAGCAAACAAAGAAACAATCAATCTATTTTAATAATTAAGTGTTTTTCACCATAATACAAGCTATCATATTTATAGACTTGAAACCAAAACCCTAAAATATGCATAAAATACACGTAATGATTAAAATATCAAAAATACCCTCTAAATTCCTATCAAATAAACAAACCCTAATTGTTATGATTGCGCATAAAATATGTACAAATTAGGCGCCTATTATGATACCTATCAATTCTCTCATGCTTGAAAAAACGCTCTACTGGACTGTTTGCATGATGATACTAATCAAGTAAATCTGAGTCCAATGCCTAAAGCCTCTACTAGAGTGTTCGCATGATGATACTAATCAAGTAAATCTGAGTCCAATGCCTAAAGCCTCTACTGGAATGTTCACATGATGATACTAATCAAGTAAATCTGAGTCCAATGCCTAAAGCCTTTCTTCGGACATCCATGTAGCATCAGTGTTAGGCTTGTTTCTCCATTTTACAAGATACCTTTGTAGTCCACATGAAAAAGATGTTATGATATCCATCTTTGAGGATACTCTGAACCTGATCTGTAGGTGTAAACTGTGATCCGGGTAGAGCTGGAACAGATTCCAAAGCTGAAGAAACCTCTTGGTTTGGTACTCCTATAGGTAAAAGAGGAGGCTCGAAGATGCCTCTATAAGAACATAATTCCTCCACATTGAAATGTGAACTAATCCCTAAATCTGGAGGCAAGTCAAGGATATATGCATTTGATTCTAATTTTTGCAAAATACGAAAAGGACCACTGACTTGTGCATACAACTTTTTAAAAGAATTTTTAGAAAATCTCTCAGGTTGCATACCAACCATAACATAATCACCCTAATTAAATTCATGATGTTTATGGTGTAAATCAGCAGCAAGCTTATAAGTTTCATTACTTACTGTAATTTTTCGTCATACAGTGGCATGAACATCATAAATGTTCTATGAAAATGTGTTAGCAGAAGCAGAAATATGAGTATTAGGTGGCAAGGGTACAAGATCAATGAGAGCATGGGGAGCAAACCTTGGACAATCTCAAATGGGGGCTTTCCTGTAGATCTATTGATAGAATTATTATAGGTAAACTCTACAATGGGCAAAACTAAATCCTAAGTACCTAAGTACTCACCTACCAAACATCTAAATAAGTCTCCCAAATTTCGGTTAACAACCTCGTTTTGACCATTAGTTTGTGAGTGAAAAACAGAAGAAAATTTCAATTTAGTATCAGAAAGTTTCCACAAAGTTTTTCAGAAATAGCTCACAAAACAAGCATCCCTATTAAACACAATAGTAGATGACAACTCATGAAGTTTGATAATTTCCTTGAAAAATAATTTTGCCAAGTTCCTAAATTCATTTAAAAGATTTGCAACTTCAGATGATTGAACAACAAACTCATCTACAAAGGCACTAGACTCAGAATTTTCCTACCAACGTTAACACTAAACCAGACTCTCTACACTCCCTTTCCAATTCTCTTTTAGCCAGAATATGCAAAGTTCTTTTCTCTAAGGGTTTAATGGGAGAAATTCTCTTTTGAGATCTTTCTCTCATTGATAGTTTGACTGGTCTCAAAAGAATATAATTTTCATTGTGTTTGAAAAAGTATGTGTTTGATTTTTCACAGTGTATGATATTCAGATCAAGTAACCAACGATGATCAAGTAAAATATGAACCGCATCTATTGGAAGAATATCACACCATATCTGGTCCTCATAATCTACGATTTTAATTAGAAGTAAACATCTTTCATAGACGAGTGGGGTAGTTTTATCTACCCATGCTCCTCAGTATGGTTTAGGATGGGGCTCGGATTTCAATTTTATCTTAGCTACACCAGCCTTTGAAACAACATTCATGGAACTACCGCCATCGATAACAACTTTGCATACAACATTACCGTATGTTAAAGTTGCATGAAAATTGCTAGTATGCTTCAAATCATTCCTAGAATTAGGAGTAGGCTGAATACGTCTCATGACTCCTACATGCTCAACATCATACTGACTTTCATCACCCTCTAAGTCTAAGTCCTCAGATTTAGCTAAGGAATCAACAACATAATTGATCTCCCTTTCATTATAATCCTCAGTTTTCTTAGGTTTTATTGTAAGAGTATAGTTAGGACAATGTGATGCAGCGTGACCCATGATATGATATTTAAAACATTCAACCTCTGACCCTCTAGGACTTATAACACCTCCACTACCAACTCTTGAAGCATCATATGCAACCTTGACTTTTTTTGTGACATCATTATCCCCAAGGATATGCCTATGGTCAACTACCATGTTCTGTTGTGGCTGTCGTGGAACGTTTCGTAATTGAGCCCTATTTTGTTGCTAAGGTTCAGTCCTATGTGTTTCTCTAACATTTGGAAAATCATTTGGGTTTTCAACTAGAAATTCTCTACCAAGATCTACAAACTGAGGATGACTCATAAGTATACCTGGAGGAGGAATGCGATCTTACGGGATTCTGATTATGCCCACTGGAAGAAGTTTGACCTATATTAAGTTTTGAAAAATTTATTATTGACTTTTCGATAGGACATTTGCTTAAAAGTTTGAGTATAGACTGAGTTTGGGCTTCTAATTGCATTTGAAATTGGGTTTGAAACTCAGCGAAGTTGGTAGTCAAGTTGGTTTGTCCGATGGATAAGTTCTCACATTTTTGAGCTAGGGAATCATATTTTTCATTGAGGCGGTCACAGGCTTGGGACAATTTCTCAACTGTACTTGTTAGTTCAGCATTAGTAAGCATGTTCGACTCAATATAAGTACATTAGGATGAATGGATGATGCACAACATGAAGATGTATAACACTATAATATAAAATTTACACCAAGTAATTAACTCAAAGATAGTAAATAAATCACCAAAGCATGTAGAATAAAAGAAGAGATCTTAACTTAACCGACAGATAAAAGTTTAATTCAACTTCAAGTGGAAGGAATATATCTTTTAAGAAGCCATAAAAACCTTTCTCAAATACCTGTATACCAAATTGCAATTTTTGAAAGAAAGACTTTTCTGAAACTTTTCAAAGATGAACTTATTTGCAATTTCCAGCAATATAGGGGCTGTTTTGGAAAGCTAGAAAGCCAAGGACTTTTCTGCAATATCCTAAGATGGACCAACTTGTAAAAAATCGAGGAGTCTGTAACTCTAGAAATTGAAGGGGCTTTGCTGCACAAGTCCTTGGAGTTCGTTTCAAAGAGAAATACAAGGTGGACCTCTTTGTAAATTTCTCAGAAAAATTCCCCAAATCGATTTCGTCTTCCTTTGCACATGAACGAATATGAGATAGGTTTTTGACACCATTGAAAATCGTCAACAGCTGCTGGTGTTGACGTCAGACGAATGGTCAATCATTTCCAACGACATAAAAGTTGGCCGACGACGCTGGAGTCGTCAGAATCGAAGAAAATAGCCACCGGAGAGCTTCAATCGCGACTTCTGTTGACGTTGGATGAATGATCGGGTGTTTCTAACGGCTCAGAAGATGGTCGACAACGATGGAGTCGTCGGAATTGAAGGGGATAGTCGCTGGAACTGTCAGACTAAGAGCTTTGATGCTAGGAGGTTGTTGGAGTTGGAGAAGGAGGCGTCGAAGGTGGATTTCCACCCCTGTTATAGGCACGAGATAGGTTGCTGGGATTGAAGCAGAGACATTACCAGATGTCAGATTCTGACTTTAGGAACCTTGTTCCGACGCTGAGGATTGCCGAAAACGACGGGGATGGCTTTTGACGATCCTATTGAGCCTGGCCAACGCTGTATGTCGTTGGAATTGAAGTGGGAGCCCTTGAAATCGCTGAAAGCTGACACAGAAAGTGCTGGATTGGGGGATGTGGCATCATCACTGAGTATCAGCAATGTTAGGGTTGCTGTTGGAGACGAGTTTGTGGAAGATGGAATCCAGTACACGGCCCAAACAGTTGTGAAACTATGTTGATTAGTAACAATAGATGAAAATTTCACCTATGTTCTCTCTGATGCCAAATTGATGTAGGACAGGTAGGAAGAAAGAAGAAAGAGGAAGAAATCTCTCAAGGGAAGAGGCAGGGAAGAATTTAGGGAGGATTAGGGCAAACAAAGAAGCAATCAATATGTTTTAATAAGTAAGTATTTTTCACCATAATACAAGCTACTATATTTATAGACTTGAAAGCAAAACCTTAAAACATGCGTAAAATACGCGTAACAAGTAAAATACCAAAAATACCTTATAAATTTCTAATCAAATAAACAAACTTTAATTGTGATGATTGCGCCTAGAATATGTACGAATTGAGCGTCTATCATGATCCCCATCATAGTGTCATCGATAAAATTGATTTAGCAATCACTTTCAGTCATGCTTCTTGATAAAATTGAGAAAAGTATTGCTCTCTGGATTGATTCTAGCATTGGATTTGCATGTAAGGTTACTAATCTGGAAGAAAAATAAATCCAGAAGAAAGAAGACATCTGATGTTATTTACATTTTATTGACAACGTAATTCATATGGGTTGTAGAGAGAAAATTATGCTACCTAAAAGCAGTGTTAAACAAGTGTTGGATGTAAAGCTGGTGTCAAAGACTACAAATGATTTCATTTATACTCTCAGAATTTGAAACTAAATATTTGTATATCTTGGAAACATAATATGCAACTTCTCAATCTGGAATAATGCATCAGGAAGCAGAGGCCATGAATGCTTCTGAATCTTCTCCTGTTACATGGGAACTATGTGGACCGATAAACTTACCTTGATTGTTGAGAATGAAAATGCGCTCAGATGGAGCCCTTGTTGAGGAGGAAAATCAATGTATTGCTTATGTAGGGTACCCTTTCAGACCTTTTTAAGAAGTACTGTTACTAACATGTTTACTCTTTGTTGTAGGTTTTGTAATTTGGTTCAAAGCTTTAGAAATGCCGTATCTTGCAGACCTGCAAATTCCTCCTCACATATCAAATTTTCTGAGGTTCACTTGAGGGCATTTAGGTTGCAAGTAATGATTTTAAAATCAAACCAGAGGTTGAACTAGTCAGCCAACTGGTTCAGTTTGAACTGCTTTAACCATTTGGCTAAAATATTTTGAAATAGTAAGAACTGGTTAAAATATTTCATTAAAAAATAAAACTAATAAAAAGCTGGTTAAATATTTTATTAAAAAAAATAAAAGAATAAAATATTTCATGTATCACCCAAAATCATCATGTAAAGGATGCAACCAATTTAATATATTCATCCATCAATTTATTCATAGATATAACTTAATTGAAACTTTATTTGGAGAAAACTGTGTTTTTTGACTAAACCTAATTGTCTGGATTCCGGTTCCTGGTTGGACCTGTTGGGCTGGCCAGTTCAGATGGGTTTCTATAACATCGGTTGTGAGATAAATTGAGCAACAATAGTTGTCCCTTTTGGTACAGAATCTTAAACTAGGATTTATGTTATACATTAAGAAATACTGTAGGATAGTCTATGAATATCTACTTCTTCCGCAAGAAATCTTCTGTAGCTCCTGTAGCAAATCTGTTGCGGTTTCTAAAGTTTCATTTCGGCCTGTCATTGTCTCCTATTCACAATTATCACTTTAATCTGTATGATCTAATTCTACGTGCTTCTACTTGGTTCTACACTCTTCTCCTTTGTTTTTAGAGGGTTAGTTTGAGGACTCACAAAGTGCATCTAATCATCTAATTAATGTCCTCTATAGTTCTTTGGCTTTTTATTCCCTCTTTTCTTTTCTGGTGTTTTAGAAAGGACTCAGTTGTGCAAGAAGGCGGGAACTTGTTGATCGGCTGTTTGCGTTTTATGAAGATGGAAATTGGTATACGAGTGGTTTGCTTATATCTTTTAGAATTTACATCGCTTTTCATACAATTTTGCTGAGTTGGTGATGACTTTTCCCCCCCAACTATTGAGTGCACAGCCCATTGCTGCCAAACATGGTCTTGGAACAGTTAGGTGCCTTTATTAGGATTTCTTCCACTGCAGAATTGCTCTGTTGGCGCATCCAGGTAAATTTACGATGGTTTCCTTAGCTGGATATTCTTTTCTTTATTTCCAATGCTTCTTATTTATTCATGTAAAAATGCAGTTTGTTGATTTGGTTTCAGATCTGCTCTTGCTTCTCTAGGTTCACTATATTTCTTCATTTGTGCAGAGACTTTTTTTCCTCAATGGAGAGCAGGATCTAAAATCCTTTCTATTAGCGGATTTGGGGCTGGTCAAGTATCCAGCTTATACATGCAACATTTCATACCACATTTTTATGAGTCGGAGCAGCTTTCTTGCATATGAAGAGGTAACCTCACACCCATTGAAAGATGCAACTAGTATATAATTTTCTTTGCTAATGATGCTGCTCTTCTATTCCTAGGCAATTGAGGTGGCACAAATCATGGATGAATCCGTTGATGAGAATAATATGGCAATGGTGATAAGATGTGTAGAGGTATCTGATGAACGCATGTCTTCTACTGAAAATGCAATTCAGTTATTGATACCTGAATCTGTGGTGTCCTTCCGTTTACGTTTCACAGCCTTGTGGGTATACTCAAAAGTCATCACCTTAGGGGTCTCTTTCTTTGAGCATCATCGCAGGTATGAAGTTTGTTTTTTATTTAAACTAATCTTTCATTTCATCAACTCCTGATATTTTCATCCTCATTGCCAGGATTGATTGTTTGCATGCTGCATAGGTGGAAGATAGTGATTTAATGAATGCTTTTGTTTTCTTTTGGAAAATCACTTTATTTGAAGTTTATGAGGCAAAATATGACTGTTCATGTTATTGGTTTGAATAGATTTTTCAGATTTGGAAAGCTACCAGATTTGAGAAATTGTATGATTTAGCTCAAATTTATGTGATTTGATTGAAAGAAAATGCTATGAAGATGATAGTTCTACAATAAAATGTAGATTTGGATTATTAATTTGTGAATAATTAAGATTTTGATGAAAATTGAGGTTGTTTAGAAAAAATCTCTAGATCAGTTTTTAGGCTTAAATTGGTGATAATGTGAATGAAAATGTAATAGGCAAATTTAAATATTGATCAACACCAAAATGGTCGATCGATTTAATATCTTTAATTAGGTTGTAGTTAGAGTTATATTGGGGATTATACTGGATTAAACGATTTGGCCCAAATTAACTTAATAAGATGGGGAAATAAATATTTTTTTTCTCCATAACAAAGCAGTGATTTTGTCATGGGCAATTAGACCTAAACTTAGTCATTTGTGTAAATACACGTGGTTTAAGAGATTAATGAAAATCAAAATTTGTCCTAGGACATTCTTATTGGATAAATAATTATGGACAATGGGAAGTTGTTAACATGAATTAAAAAAAAAGATTGGATGAATTGATTAATTATTTATTAGGGCCATTAATTAATAATGAAATGTTGATTATTAATAAATAATGAAATATTCTTATGGTGTTCCATTCTTATTATATTTGGTATTCTTAATGACTTAATATATGACATTGGGCCCAACATCATATTTTTTCTTAGTTATATGTGCATTTTTTTTTGCTTTCTATTTTACACATCCCATATGTATTTCTGTTGTTCATTAAATTTTGACGTTTATAGTAATATTTTTTGTTCTAAATGTGTAGTTATATTTATCTTAATTTATCATGAAGTTTCATTGGCAGTTTTTTAATTTTCTTTTATTTTACTAGTGACGTTTCCAATAAAAAACAATATTGTATTCAATAAAAGCAGTAATATATTTTTCAGGTTTGCCAATATATCCTTAATTACCAATAAAGAGAACACTAAACTTAGCTAACCATTTTATGCCCCATTGTTGCAAAGTTGCATTTATAGATACTCAGTTTTAGTTTAGCTAGTTGTAAAAGCTAAGATCTAAATTAGCTAGTTGTAAAAGCTAAGATCTAAATGATCTCTCCATTTCTCTAGCATTGAGCATATGATTTCTCTTGTCGCATAAATTATAACTATGCCATTTGTGAATGACTTGTCCCATGGCACCTCTTCCTGTAAATGCCAATTCAGCTCATTTATAAAGGCTTAATGTTAAAAATCTTGATGGAAACCAAAAGTAATTATCAATATCTTCATGTTCGTGGTCCTAAGATTTAGTGTTCTTCCCTTATCAATAAACCTAAAGATCTCAGCATATCTGTTTATAACTCCTCTGCAACACCCACTACATGAATACAGATATTTAAAAACATGTGCTAATGGTACGAGTAAATGCCTCAGTCCGTCATTATCCATAGCATTATTTTACTAGGTGTGTTTGTTTACTCATGAAAGGGTGGTGGAAAAGCCTTCATTTCCACCACATTTAATGTGATGTGACTTTTAATTACCTAACAACCCTACTTCTTCATAATTATCACCTATATTTCTAATCATTATCTCCCATCTTTTCATCTGAAAAACTTATTTATTTTATCTTTATTTACTTCATTTAAAATCCTTATCCCCAATCACATCACATCATTCTGCTCTTTTCCACCCCCTTTTCCATCTAGACAAATGTGCATGATTGTTGTCTTTCCTTTCCAGGTATGCAGAAGCAGTGAGGCTTCTTAAGTGCCTTCTAGAGACATTTAAATGTGATAGTCGACGGGGATATTGGACCCTAAGATTGTCAGTTGATTTGGAACATATGGGTCATCTCAATGAGAGCCTTTCTGTAGCTGAGGAAGGAGTTCGAGATCTATGGATACGAGCAGGGTCAAAAATGGCACTGCAAAGGCGGGAGATACGCTTGGGTAAGCCACCAAGGCGGTGGAAAGTGCCAAGTTTTGCTGCTTCAGTCAACAGGAAGATTAAGGAGGTGGGTATGCCTGCACGTTTATCACTCAAGTAAACTTTGTATGTTCTCTCTTATTGCTGACAATTCTTCTTCTGGTTCTACTAATTAGGTGCATGTGAGGGGGAGGCCATTGAACTGTGAACAAGGAATGAAGAACAGGTTTTATGGTGATGATGAAGGTCAATGTAGTGTTGAGCAACTGGCTTTGCAGTATTATGCTGGGGAAGGGGGTGGTTGGCAAGGTGTCCATACAGAGAGTGGCATTTGGATGACTATATTTGGGCTTCTTATGTGGGACATTATTTTTTCTGACGTTCCAGATGTATTCTTGAGCAGATTTCAGGTAAAGGAGTTTGCAAACTTTTCAGGCTGCCATCTCTTGCCATTTGCTTCAGTTCTAGCACTTACAGTATGCCATTGTGGTGGTTATAAGCTTGCTCAGTTCTCTCCATGATTCCATGTACACTTGTGCATGCTGCATTGAGTCCATCGGCATGAATGCATGGCTTTCTATTTATGGAAATACAACCCCATTGTATAATGCATTTTGTGAATATTGTTGTCTGTTGTTGTCTTTAAATGTTTTGCTACTACTTTTTGATAGTTTGTTTCACAATGGAGAAAACTTTCATTTATGACTCTCAACTTTTATGGAAGAAGTTTCACTTTTTGAGGCAGGTTCGGATGCCAAAATTATTCTTGGAGCAATGCTGAAATGACTATTGACTCCACTGCCTATGCTCTTTCTTTTATGAAATGGATTTTACTTTTGGATGTTTAAGATGTGATGATGATTGGAAATTACTAGAACTCATGTTTTATCTAAATTTTCTTTGTGTCAGGTGTAGAATTGAGCTTTCATATCTATTTCAATTGTTGTTGTCAAAATTATTTGATCTAATCTGCTTGTTCTAGAGGCAGCTTTCTAATTTGAAGAAAGATAGTTAAGATGGGTGAAATTGGGTCGTTTTTAATGAGTTGTTGGAAAATGTGGAAATAATCGTGTAAAGCTGTAAATTAGCTAATTAGTTGTCAATCTCTGTACTTTAGGAAAATAATTGTTAGGAGTTATTTTTTCCCTTAAATCAGTGATTTAGTTTCCTAATTTGAAGGATCTGTATATGCTGTAAACTCAGTAAGAGAATAATCTCCATGAAAGAAAGATTATTCCCGTGAAACCCTATTTTTCAAGTTGGTATTAAAGCCAGCAAATTGTTTGCTGAAACAACGCCTTCTTCCTCTCTTTCGATCCCTGCCCTCTGAAACCATGTCTGATACTTCAAACAAGTCCACTACTGTTCCTCAACCTTCTCTGAACAATCCCAGCACCACTGATTCTTCAAAAAATCAGTGCTACCACCTCGGAATCTTACTCTGTCCAGATCACGATGATTCACTTGAATGGTGATAATTTTCTGAGATGGTCTCAATCAGTTCGGATGTACATCAGAGGATGTGGAAAAATGGGCTACTTGACGGGTGAAAAGAAGGCTTCTACAGTGGATGATCCAAACTATGCTACACGGGATGCTGAGAATTCCATGGTGATGACATGGCTCGTGAATTCGATGGAAGAAGACATTAACTCTAATTACATGTGCTATCCAACAACACAAGAGCTTTGGGAGAATGTAAATCAGATGTATTCTGATCTAGGGAATCAATCACAAATCTTTGAGTTAACCCTCAAATTTGGTGAGATACGACAAGTGGAGGACAACGTCACAAAGTACTTCAATTCCTTGAAACGGATCTGGAAAGACCTTGACCTCTTCAACACTTATAAGTGGAAATCTACCGAGGATGCACATCATTATAAGAAGACTGTGGAGGAGGTTGGACTGAATGTTGAGTTTGATGAGGTGAGGGGGAGAATTATTGGAAGGCAACCCCTACCTTCAATTGGTGAAGTATTTTCAGAAGTTAGATGAAAGGAGAGTTGGACGAATGTGATGTTGGGCAAGAAGGGACCTGGAGTTGCTGTTGAAGGTCCAGCCTTGGTTACCACGGGTGGAAGCCATAACAGAGCCCCTGTGTTTCAGCGCAAACTTGATGAAAAACCACAAGTTTGGTGTGATTTTTGTAACAAGCCTCACCATACCTGTGAGAATTGTTGGAGAATCCATGGGAAACCTGCGAATTTGAAGGGAAAAAATATGAGACAAACCAGGCTGAGCCACCCCTACTTTTATTGCCAATGAGGCTGAGACCAGCCCTTTCACCAAGGAGCAGATGGAGCATCTTCTTGGGCTGCTGAAATCTAACTTGGTATCTATTACTCCTAGGGTTTTTGTGGCACACATAGGTAACGAATTATATGCTCTATCTTGTTATTTTAAATCTGCTCCATGGATAATCGATTCTGGAGCAGTCAATCATATATGACCAACTCCTTTCATATGTTTAAATCCTATTGACCGTGTCCTGGAAATAAGAAGGTTAGGATAGCCGATGGTAATTTTTCACCAATTGCAGGAAAAGGTCTAAAAAATTTCTAAGGGAATAGATTTTAAATATGTTCCTAAACTTGCTTGTGATCTCTTGTCTATCTAGAGATTCTAATTGTTGTGTTATTTTCTATGAATCCCATTGTATTTTTCAGGACCGGAGCTTGGGGAAGACGATTGGCAGTGCTAGGATGATCAATGGTCTCTATTATTTCGAGGATAAATTACCTAGTAATAAAATGGCTTAAGGATTAAGTAGTATTAGTGCTCTTTCTATTCGTGATCAAATAATGGTTTGGCATTGCAAATTAGGCCATCTTAGTTTCTCTTATTTAAAACATTTGTTTCCAGTGTTATTTCAAAAGATTGATCCTTCATCATTTCAATGTGAAAGTTGTTTATTGGCAAAGAGCTAACATAAACCTCACATTCCAAAACCTTACTGTGCATCAAAACCATTTTATCTTTTTCACAGTGATATTTGGGGACTTTCAAAAGTGACCACAATTTCGGGAAAAAAATAGTTTGTGACCTTTATAGACGACCATACACGTCTTTGTGGGGTTTACTTAATGAGAGAAAAATCTGAAGTAGAAAGGATTTTTAAAGAGTTTTACAAGATGATTGAAAACCAATTTCAAACAAAAATCAGCATTTTGAGATCTGATAATGGGACAGAGTACTTAAATAAAGTTTTGAAATTTTTTTTAAAAGAGAAGGGAATTTTACACCAATCCTCATGTTCTGATACTCCTGAACAGAATGGAATAGCTGAACGTAAAAATAAACACTTGTTAAAAGTAGCTTGAGCCATGATGTTCTACTTATTGTGGGGGGAAAGCTCTATACTAACTGCTTCATATCTAATCAACATGATGCCCACAAAAGTTTTGCAGTATACCACCCCATTGGACTGCTTAAGAAAGGCATTTTCAGAATCTAGAATTAATTCTGAATTACCCTTGAAAATATTTGGTTGTACGACATATGTGCATATTCCAAAAACTTCGAGATCTAAGTTAGATCCAAGAGAGGAAAAATGTGTTTTTGTAGGATATACTCCTAATAAAAAGGGTTAAAATGCTTTAACCCCCTTACAAAACATTTTTACACAACTATGGATGTTTCCTTTATGGAAAATGTCCCATACTTAACCAAAAATTTACTTCAGGGGTAGAAATTAGTAGAACCAAAATTTTGGAAAATTGTTGAACCCTTGCCTAGTACAATCCTTGATATTTCTCTTGAGAAAGAAAATAAGGAAGCTAAGCCTATTGAATCCAAATATGAAATTGGTCTAGCAGAAGAAGAAATACTACGAATGAAGAAAAATAGAAACAATCTTGAGCTTGCGGTTTATTCAAGTAAAGGAGTCCTTGGAAGAAGTAAAGACCAGCCCATCATCCTAGCACATGGTCATCCAGAATCCCTGAGCGATGGCCCTCCAAATGCCTCAGGTAATCCCTCTTCTATTCCTATTCTCATACATTCTTCTGCTTTCCCAGTTATTGATTTGAGTTTACCATCACACTCTGATCCTAGTCCAGAAAACACTGCACCCGAACCTGGTTTAAGACTAGTCCCTGTTGTTCCTGAACATAGCCTTGATCTTGATCTCCCTATTACTCTTAGAAAGGTAACCTGAACTTGCACCAAATATCCCATTGCCTAGGAATATTTAGGAAGCACTTGATGACCCGAGTTGGAAATTGGCGGTGTTTGAGGAAACGAATGCCTTAAGGAGGAATGATACTTGAGAGGTTGTAGAGTTACCGAGGGAGAAAAAAGTTATAGGGTGCAAATGTGTTTTTACATTAAAGAGTAGAGCAGATGGAAGTGTTGAGAGATTCAAAGCTAGACTTATGGCAAAGGGTTTTACTCAAACCTATGGGATAGACTACCAATTGGATGTTAAAAATGTCTTCCTTAATGGAAACCTAAAGGAGGCGGTATACATGAGTCCCCCACTAGGTTTTAAAGAAAGTTTTGGAGATGGGAAAGTGTGCAAACTGAAGAAGGCCTTATATGGATTCAAGTAGTCGCCTAGAGCTTGGTTTGAGCGCTTTGGCAAGGTGATAAAGCGCTATGGATATACTCAAAGTCAAGTTGATCATACAATGTTCTACAAACATTCAAATGAAGGTAAAATAGCCATCTTAATTGTGTATGTAGATGATATTGTGTTAACTGGGGATGATTGTAATGAACTAGAGAAGCTGAAAAGAAAATGTACTGAGGAGTTTGAGATTAAGGACTTGGGGGCATTAAAATACTTTCTTGGGATGGAGTTTGCTAGGTCCAAAGTAGGTATCTTTGTAAATCAGTGGAAGTATGTTCTTGATCTTCTTGATGAGACAGGTATGCTAGGATGTAAGCCCGCTGAAACACCTATAGAACCTAATGTGAAACTACAACCTGCAAGAGCCGAGAATGTCAAGGACCAGGAGAATTATCAGAGACTTGTTGGGAGGTTAATTTACCTATCTCATACACGCCCTGAAATAGCATTCTCAATAAGTATGGTTAGTCAATTTATGCATGCACTAGGGTTGGAACACTTTGAAGCTCTTTACAGTATTCTAAGGTATCTAAAGGGGACAGCGGACAGAGGACTTCTGTTTAAGTCACAAGGACACCTAAAAATTGAAGCCTACACTGATGCAGACAGGGTTGGAAGCATAGTGGATCGAAGATCTACTTCTGGGTATTGTTCATTTGTAGGTGGCAACTTGGTTACATGGCGAAGTGAAAAACAGAATTTGGTTGCTAGGACTAGTGCTGAGGCTGAATTTAGATCTGTAACCCATGGTATTTGTGAGATCATATGGATAAGAAAATTGCTGAAAGAAATAAAGGCCACAGATTCACCACCTATGAAGTTGTATTGTGACAACAAGGCAGGAATTTCAATAGCTTGCAATCCAGTTCTCCATGATTGTACAAAACATGTGGAAGTGGACAAGCATTTCATCAAAGATAAGATAGAAAATGCATTGGTTTGTATGACCTGCATCCCTACTGAGGAACAAGTGGCTGATGTCTTCACCAAGGGACTACACAGAGGCAGTTCAATTTTCTAGTTGGCAAGCTGGCTATGGAAGATATCTTTAAACCAGCTTGAGGGGGAGTGTTGGAAACCGAAACTGATGTGGAAATAATCGTGTAAAGTGGTAAATTAGCTAATTAGTTGTCAATCTCTGTACTTTAGGAAAGTAATTGTTAGGAGTTATTCTTTTCCTTTAATCAGTGATTTAGTTTCCTAATTTGAAGGATCTGTATATGCTGTAAACTCTATAAGAGAATAATCTCAATGAAAGAAGGATTATTCCCACGAAACCCTATTTTTCAAGTTGAGCAATACCATTCTGTCTGTAGACTTGAGAACTTGCTTTATAACGGTTCATTTAGCTCCAGGACCATTAAGCGTTGAGCTACAAACCAACAATATTTTGTTCAGGAAGAATGAACATTAAGCATTGAGGTTATTTGTTTTGGGTTACCCATTAACTGAGCCAAACCATATTGCAATTCAGTTGAGGTTGAACCTGTTTCACCATCCAGAACCCAATAAATATCAACCAAAACCATTAAAATTTCAGGTTGTTTGGGCCAATTTCGGTTAACCTAAACCAAGTTGCTCCCCTACCTGAGGCTTTTTGATATCTCAAATACTGTCTGAAGATCTTTGGATTTGATGACCTTTTGTAGCTTGCAAGAAGGCTTCATGGGATGCCACAGGATTGACTAGTCAGACTTCTAGTTATGCTGTTGCTACTACCTTGGTAATTAGTGACGGCTATGGAGACAAGAATTTCTATATCATTTAATTTAGATTGCTTTAATTTTAACAAATGCTAGTTTTCAATCTTTTTTTTTGTTTTTAACCAAAGATTTTAGGTTTGATATTTGTTACAAAGGTGTTAAGCACATCCTCTATCTACAGGAAGATGTCTTCTGGAGGATTATTGTCCATAATAATGAATTCTCTTTGTAAAGATAAGATCTTTCATACCATGCTATTAGTGAGACCTTGTCTTCAATTAGGTCAGTGATATAGATGTTTTGGATCTTCCATGCATTGTCTATGCCTTGTCTAGGGCTGTAAATTCAGCATTCACCTCACCAACTTATCCTTGCCTGAACTAATTGGCTTCCATCTGTTTGAGGTTGCTAATGGCCATGTTGCTTTGCAAGAGGCAAGGAAAATTAGTGATGCTTCAATATTATAAATTTTTTGTATTTCTGCAGTTCTCATTAAGAGTCTGCAGTATCTATGGGCATGTTTCTTCCTGAAATGATGATTAGCTGTTCCAAGGACATATTACATGGAATAAAAATAATATTAGTAATAAAGAAACCTACTTTTTATTAGGTGCACCTTTGTCACCAGATTTTCGTGGCTATGCCTCTTTCCTACTTGATTTAAGCAGATTCTTGATGTTTGCAGCTTGGGGAGGTTTCAATCTAGTACAGTTTGTTGAGTAGTCAAATGAGATAATGGCACAATCAAAATACCCAACAGATCTTCTTGGTTGTGCAAATTGCTGCAGTTAGTAAGGTTACAGCCAAGGTGTGTCAGTTGCTGGTCAGAAAGCAATGTCAAAGCCCAACATTGATTTTAGATCCCTTTGCCAAGATTCTGGCCCTATTACGAAGTCCTTATTTAAAGAATATGGGTGAAGAAAGAGGATAACAAACCTCCCAACAAGATTCATCCAAACCCCTGTTAGGATTTTATTCGAACCTGCATGTGCCTATAACCATGTGTGCTATATTGTATGAAAATGGTATTTCTCCCAATGCCATTATGTGGTGGATTTCCTGTGTATTATTCCCTTAAAGATTCAAAGTTGGGAGTTATGCATGGAAATTTTGTACTCCTTGCTGCAATAAACTTTCAGTGGCAGCTTCTTTGCAGAATGTTGATAATCCCATAGGATATGGTAATATTTTTCGCTTAAATATCAGAGAAACATACTATGTGGTGCGAACCTCCATTTTCTGTTGCTTTCATGTTTTGGTATCAACGTTTTTCTTTGTTGGCAGCTGGCACCATTGGATATTCATACTGATAGCTTTTACATCACAAGAAAGAGCCTCATTGAAGGTCACCTGCAAAAGATTCATAATGGCATGGCAGAGGAAATCATCATTGCATCATGGGAATCACACAGGGGAACTGCATGCATGGGGGTAAATTGGGACCGGCATTGCTTAGCTGACCTACGAGCTGCTGTTGCATGTGTTGGAGGTCCTTGCATAGCATCTCTTTGCCGGCACTTGGCTCGGGATTATCAGAGTTGGTCAAGCGGCATGCCAGATTTATTGCTCTGGCGCTTCTCCAGAGAATACAGGGGCGAGGCCAAACTTGTTGAAGTTAAAGGACCAAGGGATAGACTCTCCGAACAGCAGCGAGCTTGGTTGCTGACACTGATAGATTGCGGTTTTAATGTAGAGGTGTGCAAAGTGAGTCCAACGCCATCACATACATAAAACACACTTTTCTATTTTGTATTGTATATGATTTGTCAGGTGGCACAATAGCACTCTTATCCATGAGCAGGTCATTGTACAGCGGCAAAACAGCAAGCAATTTATATGGATGTGAAATCCCATAATGGAGATTGAAGCGGAGCCCATATAAGATGGTGTCATTTCATTTTTCTCGAGTGAAATTACCATTTCATGTATGGCATCTTCAAGCATCCAATCTATGCAAACAAACAGATTCGAAAACATTGTGCTTTGTAAGATCTGTAACATTAATCATCCCCTTTCAAGTCCTATTCCAATGAGCAATTTCATAATATAGGAAATGGTTGTATTTTTTTAATGCATGGCCATGATCATTATTTTCTAAAATGTTCTGTATTAAATGATCGTTTGGGCTAGGTGTACACAGGGAGAACCACTTGGGTGGTTTTTAAATATTATAGCTTGAAATTGCCACAGTACGCAATGCTGAGCCAATCTTCGGTGAAAGCCTTGTTGGGTTGAAGAAAGCGTCTTAGAAGTATACATTTGTGAGTCCTATGAATAATGGTCAAGCAGAGGTCATGTATGAGATTGAGATTGAAGAATCGTTGGTGGATGTCAAATGATGATGAGCTCGCATGTTTGGGGGATAAAAGGTGTGAGAGTAGTCGGATTGATGAATCAAAGCTCCAAGGAGTTCTATTAAGAGTGTCCAAGCAAGTCGTGTGTGAAACTTGTCTGGTCATCTCATGCGTAATGTCGCAGAGTCGACATGTTGGAATACATTGTGTGGCCAATGTGCAGCACACCATTCCTTTCATTTTCCAGGTACAGATAATGGGGGAAAATATCATGTCATTTGATAATTTTCTAATGAACTGCTCATGACATAGGAGAGCAAAAATAAGACTAAGCAGAGTCAGTTGTATTTCTCGCAATATGGTACACTGCCATTTCTGTTGAGTCAGGACTTAGTCATCGGTTAGCCTATGCATCTCGCATCTTTTCTAAAAAAAATCAGCTTTCCTACTAGTTTTCCTCTTGTTCTTTTACGGCCATCTACTTGAAGTTGCTCCTCTTAATTAGTGTGGTCTTTCAACGTCCATCGGAATGATTAAACAATCTAAATTTACTTTTCCTCCTTATATTCCCCAGCTTTACATTTTTAAAATTCTTCTACTTTCTATATATATATATATATATATTCACTCTTAGCCTTACAATTCTTCCCACCTTAACATCCTCATTTTGAGCATGTTTATATGACTATTCATTGACTGCCAAATATGCTATCCCCTGAAGCATCACTGGTGTAAAAGTACCCACAGCAATTTACCTTTTAGTCTTACTAATTGCCCATAATCATTGCCTTGTCTGACCTAGTACAGAACTGTGATTATCATCTTCATAAAAGTTTCATAAAAAAAAAAAAATAATAAGGCATCGAATTACGATAGAATTTTAGGAAAATGTATTTCAAGCAAAAACATAATCTCAAAGCTATTTACATTGGCATTTTAAAGCTCCGTTTGGGAATGGAGAAAAGGTGAGGAAAAAAGTATTATGGGAAAACTAAGTAAAAGAAAAGAAAAGATGTGATATGTCAAGGGATAAAAATTTAAAATAAAGTAAATAAAAATGAAATAAATAGATTTTTTGTATGAGAGTGAAAAATAATGCTTGAGAATACAGTGACAGTGAAGCGAAGTAGGAAAAGTAGGATTGTTATGTAACTAAAATGACAACAAATTTCCCCAGCCCTCTCGCCATTTCCAAACAGACCCTGTTCATGCCAACGTTTCATGAACCATTAATGTACCAAGAAAGAAAAGAATTTCGAAGATAAAAAATGAATAGAATTATTTGTTGATATGCAAGCTATCGTACAGATGCAAGAAAACAGGAAGACCAACATTCTCAATATTTTCGTAGGTTTTTTTATCCTCTGTTTTATCTCAAAAATAAACTTGGAGATTTATCCTTGGTTTTAACAGATTGAAAATGGTTCTTTCCCGTCTTTAACCATAAAAAACGAAGACGAAGATGTTGCCTGGTGCTCAGCTTCATGCCTCCCAAGTCTCCCACCACCCAAAGTAGCATGAAATGGCAGTATCCCTTCCCCTTCCCCTTCCCCTTCCCTCCCCAAAGCGTGGCAGCAGCTGCCGCAGAAGTTTGCTCTTGCAAACGACCTTCCTCCCTCCTAACTCGCTTCCTATCAAAACCCCCATCTCCCCAACTCTGAGAAACAAGAAAACCCACAAACCCATTTCCTTCAAATTCACTTCTTCTTCTCCCAAAATCATCCGCAACCCCTCCCTCGACCGCCACGTTGTGAAGCACAACAAGCTCCGCTTCGTCCAGAAGCTGAAGACTCTCCTCCTCTCCAAACCCCGACACTACCTCACCCTCCACATCCTCTCCAAATGCCGTTCTTACCTCTCCCTCCCTCCCCGTCGCTCCATCCTCTCCATGATCAAACGCTACCCCGCCATCTTCGAGCTCTTCGCTCCTCCCCCGTCACCCACCTCCGCCGAAGACCCTCCCCTCTCCGTCCGCCTCACTCCTGCAGCTTCTTCCCTCGCCGTCCAAGAATCCCTCCTCAAATCCCAGATCTCCTCCGCCCTCGCTTCCAAGCTCCAGAAGCTCCTCATGCTCTCCTCCCACCACCGCATTCTCCTTTCCAAGCTTGCCCACCTCGGCCCCGACCTCGGCCTCCCCCCTAATTTCCGCCCCCGCCTATGCAACGAATACCCTCAGCGTTTCAGGACTGTGGACACCTCCTACGGCCGTGCGCTGGAGCTCGTGTCGTGGGATGATGAGCTTGCAGTCCCCTTCCCCGCAGTCCCCACCACCTCTTCTGACCGGATCATTGACCGGCCGCCAAAATTCAAGCAGCTGAGGCTGCAGAAGGGCGTGAATTTGAAGCGGCGCCACCGGGATTACTTACTTAAGTTTGGGGAATTGCCTGAAGTCAATCCGTATGTTGTAGGTGAGATGGGGCCTCCGGCGCCGCACACTATGGAAGCCGAGAGAAGAGCATGTGCGGTTGTGAGAGAGGTGCTGAGCTTGACTGTGGAGAAGAGGACATTGGTGGATCACCTGACTCATTTTAGGAAGGAGTTTGGGCTTCCAAATAGGCTGTGGGGAATGCTCGTGAGGCACCCGGATATGTTCTATGTAAGCATAAAGGGGCAGAGGGATTCTGTATTTCTGGTGGAAGCATATGATCAAGGCGGGAAGCTGTTGTTGGGTGAGGATGATCTATTGGTGGCTAAGAAGAGGCTGATGGAGCTGGTGAGTGAAGGGAAGAGGATGAGAAGGTGGAGGAGAAATCATGTTGAGGGTGTCGATGATGTTGAAGTGGATGAGGAAGAAGATGAGGACTGTGATGATGATGGTGGATTTGAGGGACTGTTCGATGCTGGCATTGAAGATGGTTGGGAGGATTTTGTGATTGATGATGAGGAACATGTTGGGGATGGAGTGGACATAGATGGCAGCAGAGAGTTTTGGAGTCTTAATGACTTGAGGAAAGATGATGGTGGCGGTAGCAGTGGGGGGTTTGAATCTTGGTGAAGGAAACTTCAATTGGTACACATCCATCCCTATGTATATAACATCATAGTAAGAGAAGGATCTCTAGATTTTAATCTCAACTTTCTCTTTCTCATTCCCATCTCTTCAAAATTTGAAATTTATAGCTATAATATAGCAGTGGATACGGCCCTGATGGAGTGGAATTTGAGAACAGTTCCTGTGCTTGGACAAGTTAAATTTGGCCTGGATGATGATGATGACGACGATAATAATGACAACGACACATACTAGTAGTTTCTGCCAACTGTGTTTGGTTGGTGAAGCTAACATGACACATTCCAACTGTGTGTGATTGGCGAAGATAAAATGACACATTCATATGATGCTATGTTTTCATGGGCAATACCAAAGGGTGGTAGGTCAAGCCTGTTGCCAGTTTAGATGTTTAATTCCCACATTAAAGATTATATTTTGTTCGTACTCATTATTGGAAGGTTAAGATGGCCAAGTTAAATCTTGAAAGAGATTCACAATCAAGTTAAGAGCCTAATAGTCTCAGCCTTTTCCAAGTCCATTCCAGTCATAAGTTACTTTCTTATGACCTCCATGAATCTTCATTTCGGATGTCCCCCCTAACCTTTTTAGAGAACTCCGCCCACTGTCAGTTCTGCTGGTGCATATCTTGATCACTGCTTTACATGGCCAAATCATTTAATTATCTGTTGGAGCATTCATTTCTGTGTGCTGGCTACTGAAGGAAGCAAGATTTAACACTGGCACTGGGATCAACTGACAATTGAGAAAGATCACAGCCTATTTCAAATTCAAGCAAGTTTCACTAACATTTGTCTTGCTCTCAATAATCAATTCCTTAACCTCACTGCCACCATGTATTGCTTTCTACTCTGTTCAAATTGTCACAACCATCATTGCGCACCAATTCTTTTCTAAGTCAATCTCGTCATCACTTCAATCAACAAAAGACTTCTCCATTGACATATCTCCTTGATCTTCTTGTCCAACAAACAACACAGCCACCACCTTCTTATCAAGTCTGCCACAACCAGCACTTTCCTCCCACCTCCTTAATCAAACCCTACTTTCCATTGGCATTTTCTCAAACTAAAGTTATCGCTATTAAAGCTATACTGAGATAATCATCAACACTATGATCAACCTGACCATTTTTTCCTTTTTCCCTTTTTAATCCCTCAATTTAAGCAATTATCCGGGGTCCTATCATTTGGTGATCGGGTAGCTATCCTGGATGTGTCAAACCCTGAGAGCTGCCTTTATTTGAGAAGCATATAACTATCATTTCCTTCTGGAAAGTAGCACTTTAGCTTATCCTAGCCACATCTGTCCTTTGGAAGAAGAGAGGCAAATGAGTTTTTGCTAGAGAACTGAAGCAGCTATTTTGCTAATACACTCAGTGCACTACAGTTGTCAGGATAGCTTAAATGGAGTGAATGGTTGATTTGAACATCCAGGTAACTCTAATGAATGATCTAATCCTACCTTTGAGGTTTCCCTTTATCCTTTTCATTTATTTTAATTGCCAATACATGCTGGACAATGGCCAAGTAATCCTCAACAATCTCCACAGACAATCAAGCAGGGTGTTTGATAAACTTTTAAGTATCAGGTACTTTGGTGTGGATCATTACCCTAATGAATAACAAGATCGATAATTACAGACAAGGTGTCTATGTGTGACTAGAAGATAAGCATCCTTTTATCATCACAACAATGGAATGGCGTTTATCAAACAATAGTATTTCTAAATAAGTCTGGAAATCTCTTCTTGCAGGGTCAGTGGCTCACCCAAGGAGAAAACAAAATTTTACAATCGGAATCCGCCCATTACTTGAGCATAAATCTGTGATGGTGAATTTGAAAGATGGTTGATGTGGGCCTCATATGATGGCACTTCATCCTTCTGCTCCTGCTTAGGCCTGACAAAACCACCCATCTCTCCATCTTTCGGCTGCTGCCGAAAGAATGGCAGAGCTGCGCCTATGGGTTTCCCATGATTGAAATCAAAGCCAGCCAATGGAAAGTTTCCAGGACGTTGGACACCCAAAGGAAATGCAAGTGGAAAGTGTGGGACAACCTGGGAAATTGTAGTAGTTTGGTGTACATCATTATGTCCAAAAGGAGAGCTGAAGGATATAGGCTGCAAAGGGGGCAGTTTCATCTCATAACATGCTGAAGTTCCAAGCTTCATATCACTGGTAAACCTCCCTATAAAAGCAGGCTTCAAGTATTCACTGAGTTCAGGTTTCCTTTCAAAGCAAGGAGCAATATCTTGAACTTGGCGTTCTGTCTTTGGAATACTGTTGGGTCCTGTAAATGTCATGGTGGCTTGGGAGTTTGACGACACATTCCCACCTGAGTTGATGTGGCTGCTGTTTCTTGCTGCAGGCACTTCGTGGTTGTGTTTACCCTCATAAGTTGTAATCACTGACTTGAGGTCATGTGAAGCTCTTTC
>JAYJMB010087976.1:0-20254 GCA_036873735.1 Pouteria campechiana
TTAATTTTGTTTTCCCCCCCCCCCCCCCCCCCTCCTTTTTTTTAGTGCACACCTGGTTTTTATTCCTCTTTACTCATCCATTGTATTGGCCTTGTTACAGAGCTGCAATGAGCACCGCTACTGGTTCCGATAGAGCACCACCACAGTATGTTTCACTCTTAGATTAGATTTGCTTGTTTAGTCCTTTTTTTAACATATTTACTGTGACCAAGCCATCATGGACACTGACAATATATCTATAATTATATAATCATCTTCTTGCTATTTGATATTTCTATTTAGCTGCAGATTTGTAATTCTGATAAGTACAATTAGCACTTGACTGGTGAAATGCCTTTTCTTCCATCTGCAGCTTCTCTGATTTTGTTGCTTGTATATTTATAAGCTAGGTTGTCAATTGGTTTGGGTGAGGTTGATTATAGATTTTGAACTGGTAATGGTGTCTAACTAAATAAGGGAGTTGAGTGACCGTTAATGCTATATGTGCTGAAGAATCATACTGATGATAGGCTCAAATCAATGTTTTCAATATGAATTGGCCTCATCACAAATCTAAACAAATCTAAATTTTTTTAAGGATCCTCATCCTGGTCATGTATGGGAAGATTAAGGCAAGCTGAAACCTATGCATGTGTTTAGATTTTTTTTTCCTCAAGAGAAAAGTATGTATGCAATTTTCTTTTCAGAGGAAAAGGGGAAAGAAAACAAAAGCTTTGAATTTGATGTGGTAGGTATTTTAACTCAACGGATGCTTGGAAGTTAGCCCATTCTGTCTTTATTTAAGTCTCCATTTTCTGCCATAAGCATGTCCTCTCAGCAGTTGTCAATGCATGGAGGTCTTCAAAGTTGAAGCATTTGTGAGAAATGTCAACACATGCATTCAACTAGAAAAGAAGGAAAGAATGAAAGAAGAAGAATATTAATGCATGTGCTTTCCTGCAGTTGTTTTTCATTCTTTCTATTCTAATTTCACATTTAATGATACTGTCTGTTGTTTAATGCAGAGTGTCTGCTGACGCATATGGTCAAGCTGCATCCAATCTAGTTTCAGCTGATAATCTTGAACAAATGATTCAACAGTTATTGGATATGGGTGGCGGTAGCTGGGATAGGGAGACTGTCATGCGTGCCCTTCGTGCAGCTTACAATAATCCAGAGCGGGCTGTGGAATATCTCTATTCTGTATGGATGACCTCTTATTTTTCAGACCTCTTTCTGTGGACTTGTTGGCTATTTTTTTCTTTCCCAACATTTCAGCATATCGTTCAATAACTGATATGTAGTTAAACCTTAGGGTATTCCAGCAACAGCAGAAGTTGCTGTTCCCGGAGGTCAAGTTCCCTCAAATCAGGCATCCGGGCAAGTGGCTAGTGTAGCTGAAGCTGATTTAGGAGGGGGCGCACCTCTCTCAGGACTGCCCAATTCCTCTCCATTGAATTTATTTCCACAGGTAACATTCTGCTCTCAATTTGTAACTGCAACAAACTTTGCTAATCTCTGGTGAGATTCTTGCTGGACAATCTGCACCTTTCCAAATACCTCTGCACTTAGCCAGGAGTGCATTCTGGCACATATGAGACATGTGAATCATTTATATTGCATCTCCCACTTTGTAGGAGGACTGGGCCAAATTACAGGCAATCGCACTCAGGTCTTGCATGAATGCTGCATGTGAACCAGTAGATTTGTTTAGATTTAATTCCTTTCTGCTAAGTTTTCCATGAACTTGATTTTCTATAGAGTCTGATTTGGAGCCTTGTTCCTTAGCAATGGATTCAATATGATGTGCTGCTTGAAATCCTCAACAGATCCCACTAATGAACATTTTGACATAAGTAGAGGTTTATTGGGCTTGACAACTGTTTTTAGCCTTCTTTTAATTATTTTCTGAATTATTATTCCTCCAGGGATCCCCTAATCCTGGTACTGGTGGTGGAGCTGGATCCCTTGATTTTCTTAGGAATAACCAGCAGGTGTGCATTCCTTTTCTTTCTGTGCTATTTTTCCACTGAGAGACTTAAGACTGATGTTATCTTTTGTGGCATTGAGCTCCTATGTTATCATTATTATTAATTATTTTCATTTTTATGGTTTTTCATCAAATGTCTAATTTATGATTTGATAACATCCTGTACAGTTAGAATGCTAACATCAAATATGTACATGTTAGAGTAAGAATTATCTCGCAAAGAGATTTTCTGTGTTGGAAAGAAAATCTTGGCATCCGGAAGCGTTTATCATCTTTTAATTTTAAGATTTAAACATGGATCTGAGCATAGACAATGATCAAAATTCTAAAACAAGGAATCCTAGATCTGGGCATTCTTTGTTTTCTTTAGCAGGGCCTCCATTCAGTGGCTTGCCATCTCCATTATGGTTTCCTTGTCCCAAAACTTATGCATTGTGAATTCTGGATGTTTTCTGCATAGAGCAATCACTTGTATTAAAGATACGTGCTTTGCAAACTTTTGTTTCTCATAGAAGGGTTAGATGAAGTTGAGGCGTGAGTAAAGACATTGAAACTTATGTTTGACTTGAAGAGACAAAAGTGAAGGCTTGTCTGGAGTCTTTGGACAAACAATTGAAATTATCTGTACATTACTTCTTCTTCTTTTTTTTTTTTTTTTGATTATTTGGATCATTACTTGTTTGAAGTTAGCAAACTTTTATGAAGAAAAGAGGTCCCAAAAAAAAAAAAAGAAAAAGATCCAATTCTACTCTTCAAAAGAGCAGAAGCTGGTGTTATGGTTAGGTGAAGTAAAAAAGTATTCTAAAATGTTTATAAATATATTGCCAACTATTTTTTGGAGAATATGCAAGCAACTGCTATAATCTTAAACAAACTCTTACCTTGTGTGGTATAACTGATGGAGAACATGAGTATGATGCTTATTTATTATTATTATTATTATTATTATTTTGCATTTTTAGGGGCATTTAAGCTCAACTTATTCTAATTTTCATTTCATTGAGATCGTCTTACAATTTCTTTTTATTAGGGATTCATTTATAATTTTTGTTTGTGGGCCATATAAATCGAATGATTTGTATTAGAGTTTTCAGTTTTTAATGAATTGAATTATGGTTACTTTTCCCCTTATATCCTTTTCTATCTCTTTTTCCCACTTATGTCTTTTCTCTTTCATCTCTATTTTCCTCTCTCTATTTTTTAGAGAACCTTTCTCATTTTTGTCTTTCCTTTCCTATACCAAATTGGTATCGGACCTGAAGACTGGATCTCTATCATAGCCAGAAACTTCATATCAAACTTTGCGCATCTCATAATGCCTATATCCATGAGTTTCTGTCGCGCTGCCATTGTCATCTGCTATTAGCTTCCCACGTCATCATTGTGACATGATCAGTCTGCTGTCCACCATCTCCATGCACCTCACATTGTCCAGGAAAAGGTGCGCTGCCCATGCAAGATGTGGTCCACATCTGAGTTAGAGATGCATCTCAACCATCTGCCACTGCAACATTTTCCTTGTAGGAATTGCTGCCATGCCCAACCTGTTGCTGGAAATCCATATAGCCAGGTGCTTTTGATCTGCAAGCCGTGATGCCAAAACGTCATCTTCTCGATAGGCATAACTTTGTGTCTTCTCAAATTACCAAATCGCAGAATCATAGAGACACGTATGGCAGTGCCGCATCCTCTGGGCCACAACCAACTATAGATGACAAGACTTAGCTTAGTTTCATCACTGTCAAGTGCTGCTACCCATTGCATCCTCATCATTCATCCCCTGTTGTTCTGGGTTTCTTTCTCTTGCTAAAAAAGAAGATTGAAAGCCTTATTGCTGTAGGCTTCATTTTGCACTCGATCTGTTCAAATTGGATGAATTTCTGGGCTTCTCTAAGCCCCATCATAGCTACCATGGAGGATGAAGAAGGAATTGGCTGTGATAGAAGAGGTTTTAAGCACCATTTGCAAACCATCACCTCTGCTTTTTAGAAACTATAAAAAGCCTCCTGCTTTCAATATTTCAAAGTCCCCTAATTGCATTGTAACCAACAGGCCCCTCTGTTTTCTGAAATTTGCAAAAGTACTTGGATTTTTTAAATTTGCAAACAGACCCTGAATTTTTGAAAATATGCAAAACGGCTGCTCTATTTTCTGGAATTCACCAAACCGAAATTTATAGAAGCTGCAAAACAGGCATAATTTTTCAAAAATTTTTAATTATATTCTAAAGCCAAATTCAAGTCTGATTTTGAGCCAAATCAATGAGGAGATTTTCTTTTTCCTCTTACTTTGCATGGAGATTCTCATAGTCACTATCTTATAAGGTATTTAATTTCAAATTATTATAATTATGATTATTCAAGTTACCTGGAAAGGAAATGTATAGGTTCCGTTTTGTGCTTGTGACATTCCATATTACGCTAGTCAATCCCATATTCAAGATTTCTAAAATTGGACAAAGTATATGGAATATTATTTTGAATGCTGTGACATGAATGAAGATGAAAAACTATGTTTTGTAGCTTCAGTATTGGGGAACAAATTGAATCACTTATCGTATAAACTTTTAAAAATCCTTGAATATCCTATTGCTGGTAATTGATTGGGGTTGAAGGAAACTTTGGAAGGAGGAATTACTTAAATTAGAGATAATATAAACGATGAAATATATGCTATAAGAAAATTTTTTGAGTTGCAATGGGATAATCAAAGTATAGAAGAGGATGCAGAGTAATATCGTAAGTTTATAATTAGAAACAAAATGATGATGGCGACTATGCTCAGAATTTTGTGACGGTTTGGAATATTATTTGAGATCGGATTGATGGTTTTGGAATTGAAAGATCAGAATGAATCATGTCAAATAGGCAAAGGGGTCTAAACAGAAGTGTAAGATACTGAAAACTTCAAGCCAAGAGATCCATGTTCCTCAATTAATACCTTTTCCTTTAATGTTGTTGCTTGAACTCAAATATTTCCTAGGAGTCTAACATAGAATAGAATTTTCAATTCTATATGGCTGATGTCCCTATGGCTAGTACTAGTATTCAGAGCAAATCCATCAGTGATGAATTTGACTTGAAAACTATGGAAGGATCAACAAATCATTTTGATAAAAAATTAGATGTTTTTGAGGATCCACAAAAAGAAATGCCTGCAAGCGATTAGGAGAACTTGGTTGTTGTGAATGAAAAAACCTTTTCAATCATTAGATGCTATGAAAGATGAGAGTGCAGAAAATAAGAAAATGGGGATTAAGTTATGGATGAAGAAGTGGGCAAAGATGTGACTGACTTGTCTAATTTTATGAAGGTGATTTCCAGCATTAAAGAGAAGTATAAAGAAAAATATGCATGTAATAGTAGTAGTCTAGAAGTCAAGAATAAAAGATTCAGCATTCAAGTTCAGGAAATTCTCATCTTGAGGGAAAACAACATGCAAGGATGCAAGATAGAAGTATAGAAGAACGCTGAAGAGATGGCATGAAATATAATGTTCTTCTATATGCAATCTGGTAATTCAATATGGAGGACCACATGATCAAGTTGTGCAAAAACAAAGTAAGACATACTAGAAAGAGTTGTGCCAAAACAAAGTAAGACATGCTAGAAAGTTAGAATATGACCGACTTCTATGTCAAAACTCAGGGATGAGTTTTCTTCAAGCCGAGGAGAATAATGGAGAAGGTGAGATTGTCCTACAATTTCTTTTGTTAGGTATTCATTTTTAATTTTTGTTTGTGGTACATATGAACAGAATCATTTGTACTAGCTACAAGGGTTGTCAGTTTTTGATGATTTGGAGTATAATTGCTTCTCTCTGCCTTTCCTGTCTCTTTTCCCTTCTAATCTTCCCTCTTTCATCTCTTCTTCCCTCTCTAATTTCCTTTTCCCCCCTTGTGAGTGTATCTTTTTCGTTTGTCCTTTTTTCTTCCCATGGCTCTGGCATACGGCACCATGGGATTTAGTATTTATATAATATTAACAATACTTCATTGCGCCACTGAGGTTTATTTTATATTTAAATCTATTTAGTGTTTTATTTTCAATGTTGCATGACACTCTGTCTAATCGCATACATGATTGAGACAACAAAATTCATGCATGACATTTCATCCTGATTTTACTCAATCATTTTGATACTTTTTAAATTTTGGGATGGACAATTTTTAACACAAGGCAAAGAATCAAGGATGAAACATTGTGGACGACTTAATAAGTAGAATTGGTGAACTCCATAGATATTGAGCTTTCTGCATCTACACAAATAATGGTATTTATAGGGTCTTTTCGTCTCACTCCTCAAGCAACTAATTCACTTAATACTGTTATTTGCTTATGTGTGTTCAAACAAGTACCACACCAGGTTCAAAGCCTATATTAATGTTAAAAGAGCCATATAATTACATGCTAGCATGTTTTATTTGTGCTTTAATGATTTATTGCTTTAGTGATTATGACATTTTATAGTTTTCCTGCATCTTCTAGTTCCAAGCTCTGCGCTCTATGGTCCAAGCAAATCCACAGATTCTGCAGGTCTGTAAGCTGCTTCTTTCTATCAGGGAGCCTGGAATTGCAAAATTCAATTTTTAATTAGTTTTTGTCTTGCAGCCAATGCTGCGGGAGCTAAGCAAGCAGAATCCACAGCTTCTGAGATTAATTCAAGAGCACCATGCTGAATTTCTTCAATTAATTAATGAACCTCTTGAGGGTGCTGAAGGGTGAAGTCTATACACCTGCCTTTTTTTTTTGTCTTGGAATCTATTCAGGAATATTGAAATATTGTGATTTAAGGTTCTAATGAATCCATTATTTTGGACTGATTATTGTAGTTTACAAGCTTAGAGTCAATCATCTTTTTCTATGGAAATTCTAGGCTGTTTTTGGATGGCAGGAAATGGGATAGGAGAAGAAATTTCCCCTTTCCCCTCATGCAATATGATGCGACATCTAACCACCCAACTACCCTCAGCAACTCTATTTTTTTCTCATCAGTACCTATATCTCGAATCATTATCCCCAATCTTTCCATGTCATTACTCACATGTCATGTCTATTTTATCTTTATTTAATTTACGACTGTCATCATCTCATTCCATTTTCATCCCTTTTCTAGATTCCACTTTTTCCACCCTTTTCCCTTCTCTTTTATCCACTATACAAATTCCAAACAGTCATTTTTCAGGAAAGAATTGGGTAACTTCAGGGTCTATTTGATATGCTGGGGTATCAGCAAAGAAAGAAAATCAAATTTCTTTTGATACTTGTGCTCTTATGAAAACTGAAAAAGTTGACAAGGTCATTGTTAGTGGCAGGAATGTTTAGGTTATTTTAAGAATATCAAAGACGAGCATTACCTTCTACTTGCAAATAATCAAATACAACCAATAGGAGCTGACCAAAAATTATTAAGCCGTCAGAATCCCAGTAAGGATAAGGAGATTATGTTGTTGTCTTTCAGTAGTTCTTAGTAAATGTTTCAATAATGGAAGTTTGCAGAATGAGAAGAAAATGTTATAGAATCCTTCAGAGAAAAAGCAATGAATGTATCTACTGTGCCGCTCCTGCTTCAAGGCCCATGGCATAACCATTGCTACACTGAGAGTTTCACTGAGGCTGGGATCTCAAGCACTGAGAAGATTGTTTAAAGTTTTAAACATATTTGCTGCTCCCACTCATCCCCCCTCTCTCTTGTGCATTGGAATACTGGTTCTGCCTCTTGGTAAAACTACAATGTTGCTCCGTTGGGGACAACGGAAAGGAGAATTGAGTCTTATGTCCCATTCAGATGATGCTGACGTGCAGATGAATCATAGGATCCTAATGACTCAAAATTTGAATAGTCACAGATACACCAGCTTGGACTCGAGGATTCCAATCCTTGGCATGAAGCAACATATTCTAATGTATGACAATTGCCGAACTACGAACTTACATGAATCAATCTTTTGGATGAGGGTAAAGTAAATGGCTGGGGAGAAAAGTAACTAACAAATTGATCCAATTGGCTGAATAATCAAATTGGAAGTTCTTGGGCACTTTCCACAATAGGGTTTGAAATTGGCATCTGGATCTGAACCATGGCCCAAATTCCTGTAAATTGGATGCATCATTTACCATGAGACACAAGTCACTCATGCTCCCTTTCCAGAAAAGATCCATGCACCAAGCACTAAATTTGAGATTCATTAAAATTATTCCTTAATGTCCCAGAGGGCCACTTACCAAGGGAACCAAAAGAATCAGTTAGATTTGAAGATGCTTATGTTTTATCAATATGGCTGATAAAATTGAACAGAATTCCTTTTTTATCACTTTATCTCTACGTCTACATTGATTATTTCTCTTTTCTGTAATTGATTTTGCTTTTATAATATATAAATTTGTCAACCCATACACTTATCTTGCTCTGTAATGCATGGTCGTCACTGATTAATACCTACTATTCTTTTCTTGAAGTACATTGCTGGGCGTTTGTCTGTGGACAATCCATGCTGATACAATACCTCTAATTTTTATTACTGCTGATCTTTTTCTTGGATGTTGCATCATTATTCTTTTGCCAACCAAATTAGCAGCCTGATATCATGTCTCCCTTTAATCTTTTATTACTTGTTTATAGGGACCTCTTTGAGCCAGCTGAGCAGGAGATGCCCCATTCAATTAGTGTGACACCAGCAGAACAGGAGGCTATTGAACGAGTATGAATTACTTCTTTGACAACAATGCCTCACTTTTTAAAACTGTGCTAGTTATAAGGATTTGGAAAGTGGCTTTTAAGTGAAACTCTGACCTGAGCCCAAAACTGGCGTAGGGCACTAAAACTTATCCACTTAGTCCTCCATTACTTAGTTTCAATCTGGTTTCAGTGACATGTCTGTTTGCCTGTGTTATTCTATCATTTTCTTTTTCCTTTGATCCTAATATTTGTAGGATCTCTTGTTTCCATACAGTAAACTGTATCATCTGCCCTTTCTTCAAAACGATTGGGATTTGCCAATACACTGTAACAGGCATGCCATTTACATGAGCATTTTATACACCAACATGGGAAACTTAGGGCTTGTTTGGATATATGTAAACTGTTTATATGTAAATCATTTTCTTCTTATTTATTTAATGTGACATTTATCTACTCTTCTGTACTCCTAACAGTTCCACTCTTTACACATTTTTACTTATATTTTCTATCGTTTATCATATCTTTTCCCAACATTAACCCTATTTACTTTGTTTTTATTCACTTTATAGTTGTCATCATGCTAACATTATTTACATTCCATTTCCAGCCCCGTCTCTTTCACACTCCAATATCATTTACATTCGATTTCCAGCCCCGTCTCTTTTACACTCCAATATCATTTACATTCCATTTCCAGCCCCATCTCTTTTACACTAGTTACATCAAGCCAAACAATTCAATTATATTTAGGCTACTAGATTAGAATACTTAATATCTAAGCCACCTAAATTGTTGGCTCACCTGACATGAATCTCTTTTAACCGATCAATGTAGGTGGAGCGTAGTTGTTTTAAGGTGCATGGTGCAGTAAAGCTTAAGGGCTCCTAGAACCTAGGTGCAAAATTTTAAGTTTCGAGCTACCCTACTACTCTTGGTCCTGACTACGAAATATAGGCAGGGCGATGAGCCTGAAAATTTTGTGGTCACAAGTGAGATAAAGCTGTTTATAGTAGTTTGGCCTAGTGTTCGCAGTTTCACTAAAAAGGAAAATTTCGCTAATTTAGGAGAAATTATCAATAATTTCGCCAAATTTTTTTGCTAAAATATAAAAAAAAATAAAGAAAAATTAGGAAATTTTCCATAAAACTTCATAATAAATCTGAATTCACATTTAGAACAAACAAATCACTTTAAATGTCAACATATACGACATAAAGGAAACATGCAAATGATGCAAAAACAGTTAAAATAGATATCTACTGTGAAATAATATTAAATGGAAGATTTGGGTCATACAAAGTTGTTAAACATATGCATATAATATGAAATCATGTTATCATCATACCTCATTGCAAAAAATAAACTCATGTAAGCTCATTAATTTCATCATTAGCATAGACTTTCTCACGTGGTTCCTCCCAATAACCATAGAAACCACTTGGATATAAGTTGTATGACCCAAAGATAAAAGATGAAGATGCTTCGATTCTACTATCCGAATGGTATGGTATCTCGCAATAAAATTGTTGAGAATAATTTTCAGAATCTGCAGCACAAGTAGGGGTGTAAGTGGGTTGGTCCATTTGCAAAGTTGGGTTGAACCCAACCTGATTTAGATGTTGGGTTAGATTAGGGTCAATCCGAGTTTATATATATGTATATATATTTAAAAAATAAATCCACAGTCGTACTTTGACATTAAGTCATAATTCTTAAATAATTAAAAATTTGACCAAGAGGTATTTAGAAAAGCTTTCATATTGATAATTACTGTTATTAAATTGCCATTTTATTTTGTTAAAAGAAAAGGTTTTCAACTTTTTGTAAAGTCTTATGACCACTCTTTAAACTTGTTTGTATTAATTAATGAAATTTAACATACTTTTTTATGCCACTTTTTAAATTTATATTATTATTAACTCGTTTTTAGTTTGAAATATCAACCCATAACCCAACTCGAATTTTAAAAGTAGGTTTGGATTAGGGTTGAGGTTTTTAAAAATGGATTGGATTTGGATTAGGGTTGAAGTTTTAAAATATGGTTAAGGTTAGGGTTGCCTCCAACCCATTCTAACCCGACCTGGTTACACCCCTAAATGCAAGATTGTTGAGATTCTTAAGAATAATCTTTAACATAATGGCCGTATGGTGTATACCCACAAGTACTAGACCCCTGCTCACTACTATGTATACCAATAGATGTCGTAGCCACACTATCTACTAAGTCATCCTCTTTGTAAAGGTCTTTTTTTTCACTTCCATACTTTTTCATATAAGATCTCACAGACGGTCGTGCAATATGGTTATCATCTTGCGTAACATGTTGAAAGTCTGTTTTTCCTGTGAATGGGTTAAGAGGCCTTTGGCTACTTGAAGTGCCACCTATACCATCACTCTTGTAATCATCATTGCCACCGCCACCATCATCTTTCTCATAATCATCACCACCACCACCACTACTTTTTATTCTTAAAGAAGACTCTATAGTTGATTGAGTAATGCTTCCAGATCTTGTCAATGGATCAAAATCATCTATTAGGGTTCTCTCCTCCTCCAATATTCTTTATATATCTGCTCCTTATTCATGAGCTATATAAGCAATAGTAGGTTTTGGCCCCCCATCTCCAGTATCTAAATCATCGGACCTTAGTTACTTACATAGAGGGTTCTTCCTTTCATCATCTTTCTCCAAGTGAGCGTAACGCCCTATCATCATTAAGTCCAATGGATTTTCAAGAGAGCTTCCTTTAGATTGAATCAATTGTTCTAGAAGCTACATATTATAATAACAAAATACCAAATCTTGTAACCTTTTGTATCTCAACTTGTTTCTTCTGCATATATAAATCAAATAAAACGTACTCTAATTATACTCACATGGGGATGAAGATACCGTTTAACTTAGTAATTTACATGCCAATAGTCTCAAATGTGGTATTTCTGTCCTATAACAATTTTATCATTCACTTATGAAAGGAAATTTAGATTTATCAATAATTTAAAATAAAAAAGTTAACAACATATTATTAAATCACAATCCTTTATTTATATGACATAGCTTTACTTCTTGATTCGATTACTATATTCATCCCAAATAACCCCTTGGTATCTTGGAAGTACATCAACTATAACATTGAAGAAAATAAATATTATTAATATGCAATTCTTAATTAACAAACTATCGTTGAAATGATATAAGCATATTAAATTGTATATAATTACCTTACTTACAAGATCCCCATCATTGGGATTGTTGGCAAAAAGCTTTTCAAACACTTTAAAAATCAAGGTGCTAAGTTGGGCATCTTGACTTAGATACCGCTCATAATAATATTTGGGATTTAAGTAATAAGTTACAAAAAATAGAATTTAAGTTAGTTAATGTAAATAGAAAAATTCTATACATATTCGATGAAACTAGACATTAAATTACATACTCACCAGCAGCATGTTGGGGATAACTTTGCATACCCTCCCAACGAGCTTCAATAATTTGCAAAACCCAATCTACACCCTTGGAATTGTTTTCTTTGATTGCTTGCATCATAAAAAAAATGGACTTATACATGGAACCCATGGATGGATTTGTCATTGTCTATTGTCCTTAGAACTTAGTAGGTAGGTTCCAGTATGCCCAATACTTACTCACACGATTCCAAAATGTAGCTTTCATAATAATATTCTGTATTCTCTTCCCCTCTATTGTCTTTCTATATTTTGAGGCATGCTACTTGTCTGAGTTGAAAGTTGTGGTGAGGCCTTGATAAGCCTTGTACAAGTTTTCCAATGCAATATAATTTGTAGCAAATCTGTCTTACCAGGACAAACAATCTCGTTATCATATCCAGATATCGTCTGAAACATAGAAAGGACCCAACTGTAGTTGTATATAAACCCGGTCACTGTATGTGCATTTTTAAATGTTTTTTGTATAGGTGGACAATGACCAATATCATCTAGCATAAGATCAATACAATGTACAATACAAGGGGTTCAATATAAAGAATATCTTTTATTTAGTGTTTTCCCAACTTTTTTATAAGCACTCTCATTATCAATAACAATTTGCATTATACGATCTGCACTAACCCATTCAATCATTTTTTCTAATTTTTGCTCGATGTAGTGGGCATTCTTTACATATGCCATTGCATCTACTAACTTTATGAATGCTGATATCCCTCTGTAGTTCACAATAAATTTTATTTTGAACATTTTCGTTGGGCCCATCCATCCATTACACATGATGGTAACCTCATAAGTATCTCAATGATGCTTTTGACTATTGATCCAATCATTTATCTTTATCGCCCTTTCCTTTAAATACTTTCCATAAATGTCCCTTCTCATAGGAGGTTTTACATTCTCCCTATCTATTTAAGCAACAGCTACAAAATTCCTAAATGCGACTATATCTGTTGCATGTGTTGTATTTGTATTGTAGTAAAAAAACTTTAATCCAAACTTTTCAAGTTGGAAAACAGTCCCTTCTCTTATTGAATATTCCTTTATTTTCTTTTGTACTCTGCCCACTTGTTCATATAATTTAGGTTTAGTCATTTTCATACTCTTGGTATGTCCAAAATATCTCATAATTCCACCTTTTAACCACCCTTACTACCTCCACCAACTTTCCTAATAGACCTATGGAATGTTGGCTTATTCCTCTCTAACCTGTTCATCTGCTTTGCTTCTCCTTGCTCTACTCTAAATGCATATATAGCTCTCCTGATGTCATTATTATGATCCTCTTCATCATCAACATTCACTGAATATGAAAATCCATGTAATTTCTTATTCAATATTTTCTCATTTTGCTTTCTTGATTCTTTGAAACTCATTCCTGCATATAAAACTCTTTTCATTAACTTTTTGACTTCGGGAGGCACTTTAGGACAATTCTTCATATTTTTATAACTCCTAACCAAGTGCTCCTTCAACCGAGTAGCACCCTCAAATTTTATTTTTTGACTACAATAATTGCATTCTGCCACATTTGGATTCCTTTTTCCCATGTTCCCAAGCTACATCTTGCAGTTTGGTTTTACTACAAATGATACTATACTGTATATCCAAAGTTGAAGTTGTAAATAATTATTATTATAAGCTATTTAAGTAATAAAAATAGCTAAAAAATATTTTATGTTGTAAAAGATGAGCAAAGTCATTTTTTTGGATAAATTAAGTTTGTCAAAAATCTCAAAAAAAAAATTTTAAACACAAAATTTGTCTCAAACTTTATGGACTCAAATTAAGGCTATAGATAATTATATTACATATTATTAAACAAAAAATAATTGAAAAATATTTATTTAAAATATAAATTACAAAATATTAATATTATACGTTTTTTAAACCCCTAAAAATAGAGAAATCATACCATATATTCTTTATAAACAATATATAATAAGTTACAATTAATAAAACATAAAAAAAAATACCCCCCTCATAGGGCTGTTCACATTAAACAACCTTATTTTTGGCACTTAAAATGGAAAAAAAAGCTAGGTTTTATCTCTCCCAAACTCCAATCAACCACCCTATTACTAATTTTGAACCTTCCTTTGTTGGAAAATCAGTTCGAAATCAAGTTTTTGGGCGTATGGAAGAATATGAAAAACTTGCCCCAAGCCGTCGTTTGAAGATATTCGATTTCTAGCCAAAATCTGGTTGTTTGGTGTTCGAATCAAGCTCCAACCCCTTCGAAAATGAGTTTCGAAACTTCTAGGGATGATTCCAAAACCCAAAATATAATTTAGAGGGAGATCTTACTAAAAGCGGAAGAACCTACCTTGCTACTGTCGAAAATCCCCAAAACAGAAGCTCAAATTATTTTTTTTTTTTTTTTTTTTTTTTTGGGCACAAACCTCATAGTGGAGGCTTCAAAAATGGGTGAGCAACACTCAATAAGGGTTTCTCAAAGTCATGGGGTGAAATGGAGGCGAATCTCCCCCCTTTTTCACGTCAGTTGTAGGGGGACGAAATTTTTCCTCAAATCTTGAGATTTTGGAAAAAAATTTGATTTTATGTGTTTTTTCTCGAGATTTTGGGTGAAATCTCGATAATTTCAAGATTATTTCACAATTTTCTCCTAACATGCAAGATTTTTGAATTTCGGTAGCAAGAACATTTTGATAAATGGCAGTAACGATCATTTCGGCAATAATATCAAAATTGCAAACACTGGTTTGGCTTGACTTTGTACCTACTATATTATCCTTGAGACATTTCCTTGTGTCAAAGTTCCACTATAACAAGGAATCTTTCACCTTGTTTTTGATTTTTTTGAGTTTACCAGTTAACTGTTACAATAAAATTCTCACTGCTGCAAGAGCAGTCCTCTTAATAGGCTCTAAATTTTTCCCTAGTTTAGATAAAGAGAAAAGAGTACAATGAATGCCTCTTAATAAGCTGGTATAGTGCAAGTAAAAAGCTCAAAATAAATGGTAGTCAATTTAGCTTGATGAAGAATTTTATAAACTGGAGAATGGATCCTAAGGAGCTCAGATAGCTTTGAATGCAGTTGATCTTCTTCTTCGACTTGGAAGTTGAGAGTATTTAATGCTTGATGATTTGGAAGTTATGATACAATAATTAATGAAAGTTCTGAAACCATCTTCACTTCCATGTATTTATAGCTTTGAAACAAAAATAGCTGCTTCCAACAGTTTTCCCACATCAAATATGCTTCGACAGTCTTCCCACAGCAAATATGCTTCGACAGTCTTCCCACATCAAATATGCTTCAACAGTCATATTTAAGTGGTTGTTTTTGAATGTTGTGAATCAAAAGTGGACTGTTGATCTGTTGTCAATTAGAAATTCTGCAGACAGGCCTTCTAGGTCCTATGTTGTTCTGCTGTGCATGCCTTTGTCTGCTTCAGGGAGGTGACTGGCTGCTGTTTGATCTGCTGTTCCATGAAAACAGTGGATCGTGTCTTCTGTAGCTTTATTGTCACTCCATTGTTTATAGTTTGGCATTTGTATAGAGTGTTGGACGGTTCATTGTCAATTTGCCATCCCAGCATCTGAAACTGCAAAATTTTCTTGAGTACTCAACAGTGACCTGTTGGTCTGCTGTCGCTCTGCCGTCCGTGTCAGTGTGTCCTTTAGCTCACAAAGTCTTGGACAGGCTGTTGTTGCTCCCATATTGATCTGCTGTTAAACCAGGTGTCCTTTTCTTGCTTCCAAAGTGCTCAACATGAGCCTGTCACTTCTCCTGTCGATCCACTATCGAGCATGGTGGCTTCTTTTGATCCCATGTGGCTTGGCAGCGGATCCTTTGTAGAGTTTCTGGCTTGGGACTTGATATTTTTGGAGTTTCAATATCTTTTTTTTTTAAAAAAAAAAAAAACTCCTTTGTTAGAGTCTCTTTCGACTTGATTTACTTCAAACATGTATACATTTGCATTCTCTTTGTTGTCTTTTTAGGATTCAATGTATAACAGCTTGACACATATAGTAGTCCATTGCCTTTAGATTGTCACTCACAAGTGTTGTTCATCATCAATCTCTCTACCCATCTCTCCTCTCAAATTCTCTGCAATCAAGGGTTGTAGCTCTTGCAGTTCTGAGGCTATTATTCTTTGATTTTCTAGAACATAGGTCTCAAATGAAATGTAGATACTATTCATGAATAGAAATAGAATACTCGAGAAAATGGAATTTGAAAATCGTCCTTACGTAGTCAGAGATACTTTTTAAAGTAAGCTGCCTGATCAACATCTGCTGACAGCTTCAGATTAGACTAGGCATCACTCTGTCCAAAAATTTCAAACAAATCCAAAGCTTCACATTCTCAAAATGCTTTGCATGTGAAACTGTTCAAATTAGAAGTTTATCTAGTAAGGTTCAAATTCTAAGTGGACTCACTCCATTTGGACCTCAAAATTTTTAAGTGACGGTTGGATCCGTCAACCTATGTCACAACAACAGTCTCACAGGTTCTGGACTCAATTTAACAATCACAGACCCCCTTACACCAAGCTCATTTACTATCATCACTTACAGATTTTCAACTCAAATGGTGGAAAATCAAATCCAAAATATCACAACACACTCACAAAAATCCCAAGCCTTGGTTGTCCAAACTCCAGATGAGGACTAACAAGCTGACATTGTCCAGCATGTGCATCTAACACCCAGCCTGTTTGATGCAGTGATTTAGATTCCTCATCAGCAAGTTTAGTGCTCAAGTTTAGGTCTTTGTTGACATCTTCTATCTTGATTATGGCTCAAAACCCCCTTGAATCCCAGCTTCTTAGTCCTTGGATGATCACAGTCCTCTGGATGATAGCTCCAATACCAAATCCCAAGAGTTCTATCCTTAGTTGCAGAGAACTTGGGAAAAGTGACAGGTAGAATACTAGATAGGTAATAATAATAGTAGAATAAAAATTATAAATTTTCCCACGGATCAACAACCCAATTCTATTGCCACTAACCTTTTTTTTTATAGGGTATATAAGACATTTAGCATTCATCCATTGGTGCCCAAGATTCATTTAAACTGGGCTCTAACCTTCTTTCTATGTTACTTGCCCACATGGTGATTAAGGATTGTTTTTACAAAACTCATATAAGAATTACCAAGCCTTGTTCTTAATGCCCCATAGGTTTAAAAGATATCACAAGATCAATGACTTGAACTAAACTCTAATCAAATGGCTACATGTCATTATAAAAGTGGATCCCAAGAAAAGACATGGATCTAGCCTCTTGAAGCAATTAGAGCTCACATCACTTCAACACATTGATCATACCCATTGATGGTCAAATTATAATACCTCGCAAGTGCACGAGTGTATATCAGTATGATGTGCTCAACAAGAGTCGATCCTACTAAGAACTGTCAAATTGATTCAATTATATTTAATTACAAAACTAATCTAACTCAAAAGATGAAGTGATGTTAAATAAATAAAAGTGCAAGATTCAATATGAGAAAAAAACAATTGATAAGTTGATGAGATTTTATAGGTTGCAAGAGTCTGAGGATCTGACTTCACCACTCAATGATATTCTGTGTTGTTGTGATGTTGGTATTAATTCAGCATCTTCGGTTTATTTTATCTATTATATAATTGTTACCGTTAGTTGTCCGGGTTTAAATCCAATATTTTCTTCTGTTCCAATTACCTATGACGTATAGTGTAATTGAGATTGAAAACTCATGAAAATCAGAAGAACTTTAATGAACCAAGTAAAATGTTTAGCATATGACATCTACCTTAACCATTTACTTATTCATTCAAAAGAGCATAGTACATGGTTTAGCAGATGGTATCTATCTTAACCCAAGTACTCGAAGATCATTAAACTAATTCACATAATTGGTGATCAGACAGTTAAATAAATCAGATGATTGCATTAAACACAATGAATGAAACAATATGATATTGAATTAATAAATCAACAATCTCTGTTAACAATGAATATCAAGGAGGGCTACATCTTTGCCCCAGAAAAAATAAAATTAGTTCATGATAAAAATAGAAAGAAAACTCTCTGAAATATGCATGATTGCATAACTTGAAATCCTTCTCTTACTTCCTTGGAGAACTTCTCACGTCCAACTCGGTGTGTGTAATTCAGTCCCTCGTTGCCTTTAGATAACCCAAGCAGCAGAGTTATAATAGAACTCTTCCAGTACGCATAAAGATCCTCTTCCAATAATAACTCATATTTTCCCATGAAAAAATAGCTCCTAAAACATTGCAGTACATAAAATAGAAGTTCTCCAAAAGAACTAAGTTGCTGCACATCGTGGTTTTGCAACACATGCGCCTAAAAATCAGCTTCCAAGAATAACTCAACTTGCGTATTTAAAAACAAATTGCAACTTCTAAAACATACAAGTGTTGCACTTCAAATCTTCTATTTGCAATTTTCATCATTCTAAAACATTCTGAAATCTTTCAAATTTACTTTTGAAATTTGCTGCTGAAAAATCCTTTTAAGCTTTAGAAAGTTCTTTCATGTTAAGCTGCTTCAGCAATTTTGAAGTTCAAAATTTCACTGCCTCAGAAGTTCTGAAGATCAGGCATTGGAAAACCCTTAAGGATTTCGTCACATTGTCGCACTTCTAAGATTAATACTTCATGACTTCGGAAGTTCTGACACACTTCTGAGAACCTCTATTACACTTCTAAAGTTATTTTTGAACGCCTTATGCAATATAGATGCAATTCTGAGAACTTCTATTAGACTTTTGATAACGTCAGAAACCACTCATCTTGCACTTTTGAAAACTTCTATCAAGTTCTGCTGGCCTCAGAAACATTTCATGTCACCCTTCCGAGAACGTCTGAAGCTACTCAAAACCTCTTCTGACATTGTTCAGAACTTATTCAACACCTCTTAAGAAACCTTTGTTGTACTTCCGAGAATATCAGAAACCTCTTTTACAAGCCTCAGAACTACCTCTGAGTTACCCTTGTCGCACTTCTGACCACTTTTGCAAGCTTTAGAACCTCCTCAGTTGCACTTCTGAGGTCTTCAGAAATCACTCACAATCTCTTTAGCAAGCAACAAAACTCTATACTATCAATCATTGTTGCATTTCTGAGAACTTCAGAAACACACTCAGAACTCTTCAGAAATTCTATCTTCCTCTGCTACACTTCTCAGAACTCTTCAAAAACCACTTAGAATCTATTCAGCAATTTTTCAAAAACTTCTGTTGTACTTCTGATGTGATTTAGAACCAGTTTCTCATATCAGAACTCCTTTAGAAATTCTAACACACTTTTACAAAGTAGACTACTTCGGAAATTCTGAGATCGCCAATTTTAATCACGTTAGAACTCCTTCAGAACTTTTGACAGTTAAACTGCTTCAGAAATTCTGAGTTTCGACAATTTCAACCATGTCTGACACGCTTTTGATGTTATGTAATCAGATATACTGACATTGTTTTCACTTATGCCAAGTACCCAACATTACTTCAAATGCTAAAGCAACACCTGATTGAAATGTCACAGTGCTGAGAAATTCTTCAACCTGTCTTCTTTCACTTTTATCTGCAAATAAAAATAATAAATCAACATAAAATTCACTTAACAAGTAATAACCAATTCAGTACAGATTTATTGGAAAGTGCTTATAAACCGAAATTTACATCAAAAGAGGATCCAAAACATCTGTGAATTTAGGCATTAAATATGGTATATTATGAGCTCATCACCCGTCAACCTTGCTGTCCACCTTTGTTTTTCTTCCAACCATGGGTCTCCATTATTTCCTTCAAGTGGTTCCCATTGCTGTTAGTGACCATAACATACTGGCCATGCTCCCACATCACCCACAGAGGTCAATGATTACTGTCCATAGTGATGGGCCCTGATCATGTGGACTGATCATGCTGTCCACATGATCAGTGGCTGGATCAAATTGGTTTCACTGTCCACTCAACACATGAACAAATGGCCCACCTCTTGCACCCACAGCCATGGGTCACAAAGGCAGCAATTTCTACGATTGCACCAAGTCCCTGGGCCCTGTTCCAAAAGCTTGGTACCAAACTCCAGCGGTTCAAGCTGCAAAGGACTGGGCGCAGCTCCAAGACCTCTTCCTGATGCGGTTCGCCGCGCAGCGAAGACCCCA
>JAYJMB010087977.1:0-20254 GCA_036873735.1 Pouteria campechiana
AACATAATTGCATAAGAACTCAAATATCTAAGTATAAAAACGTATCTTATGAGTGAATGAAATCCACTCATCAAAATACATCTCTAAATCAATTAAACAGATTTTTATTGTTAATACACTATCCCACATAAGCATTTTATCAAACAAGTGGAATGTATACTCTATATGTATCATTTTCCAGCTATATACATGCCATTTTTATGCATCCACATCTCATATATTCAATAATCTACTAATTTAACATGAATAAAACCTCATAAAAGATCAATTAAGCATTAATCCACGCATTCTCTAGCCAACAGCAACATTGCGTCCTTCAAGATCATCTCCATTGTTGTCCATTTCATAGACAACAATGGAACATGATTTGGTTCATCCAAATCACTCCCAATCTTTATATTTTTCATTTATATACCTTCTCTCACTCCATTACAAAAACCCCTATGGAGAAACAAAGAATTCATGACCTAATTTCCCCAATTTCGTTCATTCAAACAATCCTAAACAATTCCACTAAAGTTAATGCAAAGGAATGGTTTCTCACCCTTCGTTGGAAGAAAATCCATTATACAAATCTCTCCTTTACTCCATGTAAAGCATTAGTAAAAGATTTTTCTCAATCAGCGCTTGCATGTCCACTTTGGGCATTTAGAAATGCAAAAAATTTGAATGGGAATGGATGGAATGTGATGTGTGCTCCAGATTGACAATCTCCCCCTTGGAAATCAGTGAAAAACACAAGCAAAGGGGATGTGTTCATGGATGGATAGGACATAGGGGAAATTTTCACGCGAATGGGAGATAGGAGGCTGATGGTGCACTTTAATTGCTCCAAATTTCGATGCTCCCGCAGTACCTACATGAATGTACACATGTAGCAAAGTGTTTAGCTCTTAAATTCCTCATACAACATCTTATTCTTGTGATTTTTGGTGTATTGGAAAGATAATTTTAAGGGCTAGAACTTTTATGTTGATCAAATTTGTTAAATCATCCAAATTTTATGCAAAAAATTAGATACAAGTGACACCATTTTCATATTTAGCTTCTTTTTAATATACTCTTGCCCTTTTTCTTCATTCTTTTTGTTTTTCTCATACATTCTTGCCATACTTTTTCCCATTAGTATATCATTAAAATGTGCCATAATATCCCTCAAATATCTAAGAATCAAATCATGTAGCTACTCACATGTATTTTTAATAGTCTAGTTACATTAAATTCACATGCACTTCATATACTCTTGCATCATTTCATTTCAAAATTAATTTCCTTCACCTCAAGTCATTATTATTATCTAAAAACAATTTACCCTCATTTTCAACACCTTTGGTGTTACAATTGCTTAAGATTAGTTTGAAAGGGTGTCAACTTGTAATACTGTGAAAGACATATGGGTAAACTTCAAGTTACCCACAAAGGCACATCGCAAATGAAAGAGACAAAGACAAACCTTTTGATGTGTGATTATGAACTATTTATTATGCTTCCTAATGAATCTATTATTGAGATGAATCACAGATTTACTGAGATCGTCAATGCATTGAAAGGCCTTGGAAAGGAAATTATTGAAAAGGAAGAAGTTCAAAAAATACTTAGATCTTTACCTAAAGTTTGGATAGCAAAGGTGACGACTATTGAAAAAGAAAAAGACTTCTTAAAGCTAAAGGTTGATGACTTGATGGGATTGCTACTATCACATGAGCATGTCATCAAGACGAATGAAACTAAGTTAAAAGGTAAGAGATTTGCTGATTTAAAAGCTAGTTCTAATCAATCTAATCATGATGTAGGTGAAGAAGATGAGGAAATTGTTATGCTCACTCGTTGATTCAAAAAATTTCTTCAAATAAATAACAAGATGAAGAACAAATTTGCAACAGCTTGAAGAGTGTAGAATAAGAAAGTGAAAGAAAGCTCAAAACTAAAACTTCATTCAGAAAAGAGGAAGAGGAACTCACTTATCATAACTATGGTGGAAGTGTACATTTAAAGAAAGTGTGTCCATCTATCAAAAAAGATAGAAAGAAGAATCAAAAATCTCAGAGTTTTAGAGCTTAGTGTGACAATGACTCATCCATCTCTATAAAGTTTGAATCTAATAATGAGGAGTTTCATATTGGTTTAATGACACATGAAAATGAAGAAAAAGCGAGCAATGCTTCAGAAGAGGTAAGTTATGATGAGTTTTTGTTTGAACTACAACAAGAATATACTGCACTTCTTGATGAATCAAAACTTATAACTAAAAAATATGTAAAGTTGAAAGAGTAGTTTCAGATTCAAAAAGAAGTGATTCTTAGAATACAACTAGAGTTTAGAATTCTTTTTGATGAGTATTCTAAATTGAAATCTAAAAATGACCTTCTGAAAATTAACTCAAAGAAATTGTTGGAATAAAATCAAAAGTTAGAACAATGTTGTAATTCTTTGAGAAATACAATCATTCAGTTAGAGAGTAATAGTTTGAATTATCAAAATCATGTCACAAATTTCAGAAGAAAAACTTTCAGTTTTCATAAAGAGCACTGCTATTTTTGCAATATATATGGACATGTTACTTATAATTGTATTTTGAAAAAATTGTAAAATAATAGTAGAAAATTGATTTGGGTGTCTAAACGAATTACTATCATACTTGACAAGCGTGGACTTAAGATGTGGGTACCAAAAACATGATTTTGTCTTTTTTAGCTGTGCTTGACTTCAAGAATAAAATTCAGCTGGTACGTCAACAATGGATGCTCACATCACATGACAGGAAGCAAGTATTTGTTCAAAAGTTTGTATTTTCAAGATAAAGGTAGAGTAACTTTTGGAGATAATAATCAGGGAATAATCAGAGGAATAGGTATAGTAAGTATTTTAGATATGGATATAATTGATGTATATTATATAGAAGGTCTTAAACACAACCTTTTAAGCATAAGTCAGTTGTGTGATAAAGGTTTTGAAGGTGTGTTTAAGTTTAATAAATTATCATACGTCAACTTGGGGCCTATGCATTTTAACATTTTCCTATAATTTCCCCATTTTTAAAGAAAATATCCTTTCAAAAATCTAGTAGAGTCTACCCTTAAATATTATGATGAAAACCTATGCAATCAATTAATCATATAAAAATCACAAGTTCAATAACTATAAATGACTAACATAGATCATTCAACTCACCCATAGCTACCCAAGACTAAAGTTGCATCATAATGGCAATTTACACCCCGAGAATAATACAGTTCCACATACGATATTATAAATAAATTACTGTGACATGTCCATACATCTTATCATACATCATTTGAAGTTTTATAAATAGAATCACACATATCATAGGGATTCCAATCCCAACTCATCATACCACGTAAAAACATCTTCTACCTTGCCCATGAACCTAAGCTTACCTTTGGGCTTTCTTGCCTGACCTACCAGCTAAAAAAATTAAAAACAAAAGAGTGAGTCTAAGCAAACTTGGTAAGTAGGCATTTCGATGAAAATAGTAAAATAAATCATGAATAAGTATGATCAATTATAGCATCATTGTATGTCCATGACATGCTAAACATCATATCAATATGTGCTTACTCATATGCCAATGAGCACACAATCTCATACTATAGGCTCTCACAACCTCATGCTAACTCATGTTCAAAATCAACATGCATATATCGCCTTATCACTAGGCATCTTCATCCACTTACAAAATAGGCATAATATATCACAAAGAGGCCCCTCTAGCACCTTAGTTTATATTGTGCTATTCAAGCATAACAGATCTATTGAGTCTGAGGATCTAGTTTTAATGATTAACAAAACTTGTTAATGACTTGATTTAAGCTAACAATAGTGTTGCTAAGATTTCTAGTTTCCAAGTAAGCTTCAGAGGTAAAGAAGGGAGCTTCAGAGTTGAAGAAGGAAGCTTTGGGGTTGAAGAAAGAAGCTTCGGAGGTGATGCAGTTAAGCATTAGAGGGATCAACATTACTTTGAAGGCATGAAAAAGCTTCGAATGTGTAGAAAGAGTCGTTGGGTAGAAATAACGATTAGGGGAAATTTCAGAGGCTCCAAAAGAATGTTTCAAAGGTTGAAAATATATACATTGGGACATCAGGATTGAAGGGGAGTTTTGGAGGCACGAGTCACTTACTTTGGATTTTCCGAAGTCATGCACGTTCATAACTCTAACAAGCCCCCGAACTTTGGAGGCTTCGAAAGTGTAACTTCAGTGGCTCCGAAGCGGTGCGACGAAGCAGCGCTGCTTGGTTTTTAACAAGGCATTTTCAATGGTCAAAAAATTGAGGAAGCGATGACAAGTTTGAATTTAAAACTTATAAATATAAGTTCCTGTGAAGAAAAGATGACTTTTGAGAAGATCAAAACATGAATCAAACATAAGAACTCAAAGTTCCAAAAGTGAATTCACTCTAATAGGCTTCAACAAACATAGAACTTCAGGTTACATCTTTACACTTAAGAAGAGATTAGAAAGCATTGTGAGCTTAATATTTTTATCTTTATTATTTGAATTTAAACTGTATGAACATCTAGGCCTAGTTTGCAACATTCACTTGTACATCTATACCTATAAAGGTTGAGTTGCTGGTTAGCTATTTGAAAAACTAGATTATATGAGTTGTTGGTGAGCTTGTGAAAACCAACAGTTGTAGAGTTTGTAGTGAGCTCATAAAACTAGCGTAGAGTTCTTGGTTAGCTTGTAAAACCAAGGGAGGTTGTGATTCCATAAATCATAGTAGAACCCAAGGTTGGGGAAATCTTAAAGAGTGGAGTAGGTGCTAAGAGAGGGCCAGTACCACTATAATCTTTGTGTCTTTATTATTGTGTGCTTGTGAGTTCCACTGCATTTATTTTCTGCTCTTACACAATCTTTTCTATTTTCCCATACCTTTTGGATTCTAGATTTTCCATACAACTTGCATAGCATAGGCAGGGTCAGGGGACTAACAATTGGTATCAAAGTGGGGCACTGATATTGGGATTCATGATTTTACCTCTACCATAGTGTTATCCCATATGGCAAACAATTCTGGTAGAATCAAGGAGGGTCAATCAACTTTTAGACCTCCATATTTTGATGGGGAGCATTACATCTATTGGAAAATGAAGATGATGAAATTTATGATTGCCAATAGTTATAAGTTGTGAAAATTTGTAGAAGAAGGAATGATGTTTTCCACTTCAGAAGAGAGTAAATGGACTAACCAAGACATTAGAGCAGTTCAGTTGAATGCCAAAGCCAAGAATGCCCAATATTGTGCTCTTTCTCTTTAGGAATTTGAGAAGATATCCTCATATGAAACTACCAAGGAAATCTAGAACCATTTGTAAGCAGTTTATAAGGGAACAAGCGAGGTTAGAGAAGTTAAGATTAGTTTCCTTGTCCAAGAATATGAAGTGTTCTCATGTTCAGGGATGAGCCTATATCAGATATGTTTTCTAGATTTATGAGAGTCACTAATAGGTTAAAACATTTAAGCCATGAGATTTCTTATTTATAACAAGTTAAAAGATTTTAAGGTCTCTCCCAACGGATTAGATGCCAAAAATTACAGTAATTAAAGAGACCAAAGATTTGAATAAGATCTCAGTTGCAGAACTCATAGGATCCTTGATGACCCATGAAGTATGGAAGAACGAGAAAGAAGGAAAGAAGATGAAGATGGTGTATGGCTATGGAAGTACAAATTCTTCATGTAGTGAGGGGGAGGATGATGATTTAGAATTTATAAAAACCCTCTTTAGGAAGATTAGGAGTCTATTAAAGAAGAAGAAAAAGAAGAAGATTGTAAATTTAGTAGAATAATGTAAACATGACGAAAATGAGGAAATAAATGTCAATGAAACTATAGAAGAAGTTCATTTATGTATAATTGTCTTCCAATTGTAGCCATAATAGGAGAAGAAGCAGCTCTTCAACCATGGTGAACAAAAACATAAATCTGTTTGAGGTAGCTAGGTAAGTGAAGATATTGTATTTCTTATCCTTAATTCCTTGCATTCATGACATGTCACTTTAGTCTTCATCACTTTATCTCTCACAAGAAAATCATCTTGCATATGGTTATGTAAGAAGAGCTTAATAGATGATCATCTACTATTTGTACAAAATGAAATTAAGCTTAATGTCATTATAGTCTCTCAAGGCATAAGTTAAGTCTGTTTGGGAAACTTCATATTTTAAGATCAGGAATAGGTATTCCAATCCTAGTTAGACCTTCTATAATCATTATTATGGCATTGATTTGTTATTAACAGCTAGATGAACTTTGGTTTGAATGTGAGAAATAAAGTTATTAGATTGTGCATAATAGGGAAGCTTGGAAAATAAAATTTAGGGTGATGCATTGCAGCAAGAGTAGAAGGAGAAGAAGTTCTGTCCCTCACACTAGTGTTTAATGATAATCCCTCCTCCCCTAGACCATTTTGATTATGAGAAAAAGGGGGAGAATATTGAGACTTGCTGCATTTGAGGGAAAATGAATTAAAGGGGGAGAAGAAGTAGAAATTGAACTTTTGAAAATTTTTAATATGGACTAATCTTAGCACAGTGAGATAAAATGAATCAGACTTCCTTATGATTATTGTATCAGTTATTCAAGGGGAGTTCTCATTAGCTTATTAGCACTATTTTTATAGTGCAAGTCATTAAGTTTTATCATTATCAAAAAGGGGGAGAATGTTGAGTTTGAGGATCTAGTTTTAATGATTAACAAAACTTGTTAATGACTTAATTTAAGATAATAATAATATTGCTAAGATTTTTAGTTTCAAAGGAAGCTTCAGATGTAAATAAGGGAGCTTCGAAGTTGAAAAAGGAAGCTTTGAAGGTGAAGAAAGAAGCTTTGGAGGTGAAGGGATCTTCGGAGGTGGCTCCGTTAATCATCAGAGGGATGAATGTTACTTTGGAGGCCATGAAGAAGCTTTGGAAGTGCACAAAGAGACATTGGGTAGAAATAATGCTTAAGGGAAGTTTTGAAGGCTCCGAAAGAATGTTTTAGAGGGTCCAAAAATGTATACGTTGGGACATCAAGACCAAAGGGGAGTTTCAAAGGTGCGGGTCACTTACTTCAGAGGGTCCGAAGCCATGCACGTTCACGACTCGAACAAGCCCTCGACCTTTGGAGGCTCCAAAAGTGTAACTTCAGAGGCTCAGATGCAGCAGGACAAAGTAGCAATGCATAGTTTTTAATGAGGCATTTTAAATGGTCAAAAAATTGAGGAGGCAATGGCTAGTTTGAATCTAGAACTTATAAATACAAGTTCCTATGAAGAAAAACTGACTTTTGAGAAGATTACACATGAATCAAACACAAGAATTCAAATTCGTAGAAGTGCATTCACTCCAACAGGTTTCAATGAACACAAAACTTCAAGTTACATCTTTACACATTAGAGGAGATTAGAAAGCACTGTGAGCTTAATATTTTTATCTTTGTTATTTAAGCTTAAACTGTATGTATATCCAGGCCTAGTTAGAGGCATTCACTTGTACATATATACTTGTAAAGTTTGAGCTACTAGTTAGCTCTTTGAAAAACCAAATTGTATGAGTTGTTGGTAAGCTCGTGAAGACCAACAATTGTAGAGTTTCTGGTGAGCTCATAAAACAAGTGCAGAGTTCTTGGTTAGCTTGTAAAACCAAGGGAGGTTGTGATTCCATAAGTTATAATGGAACCCAAGATTGGGGAAACCTTGGAGAGTGGAGTCGGTGCCAAGAGAGAGCCCAAACCATTATAATCCTTGTGTATTTATTGTTGTGTGCTTATGAGTTCCACTGCATTTATTTTCTACTCTTGCACAATCTTTTCTATTTTCTCATGACTTTAGGATTCCAAATTTGCCATACAACCTGCATACTATAGGCAAGGTCAGGGGACTAATAACATCACCACATATAGTTGCCATTCTGGCATCTCCCAATATGTTCATTCAATCATAATGTATCAAAAACAACTTGCTATACTATATACAAAATCATGGAATGCATATCATTTCATTGTACAAGAATTCCTTCAATTATGAGATAAAGAATTCTAGGATGCTCACAATTCCTACCAAATCACACTCTCACACATATATAATTAGGATAGTCTCTATCCCTTTCAATGCATTTATCCAACATAAACTTGGGGTATTCTTTATTCCCCTCACATAGACATCCATATACAAGAATAAGCAATATCATATACAAAGACATGGGATACTATCTATCTCCAGCAATAACATATTCATATCATAAAAGAAATACCACTCATTGCAATCCAAGGGATATTCGCTATACCAATGATCATTTATTCACAAAGCATAATAAACATTAACCTTTAGAAAACATGGGATATCCACTATCCCTATTCATTCATACATGCCTGTATATAAAGTATGGGATGTTCACTATCCCCATCCATGCATCCATTCAAATAGAAAAGGAACCTACTTACCTTAGTGGAAAAATATCTTCATAAGCCTTCAATTCAACTCTCAATCCAACTATATGAGTTCCATATCATTACCCCATGGGTCCCTACATACATAACAATTCCATTTATATGTAGTTTTCATATTCAATACATTTAATATCAAAACTTCTTTAGTATGTGATTTCACTCCAAAATACACTAATCCCACATACCATTTCATTAAGGTTTAGGGTTACACTCATACTCTTTTATACATGATTTACTTCTCATGGAGGTATTTCCTCAAACATTTTACATGCATCAATCCAATTGTCCAATTTTTTAAAAATATAATAGGTTAGATAAAATTTCAGCAACATACATTCAATTTTTAACAAATTTAACATTACAACAACTCTATTAATGAGTTTATTGTGTCCAAAAATCAACCATTTTCTTGTATAACTTCATTCCTCCCAAAATCCTCAACTCATTCATGCCTAACCTTGTTGTCCATGAAATGGATAGCCATATACTTGAGTTTACCTTATCTAGATTCAACCATTAATGTTAAAATTAAATTCTCTAATCAAATATTTATAAAATTCACTAGAAACAGCCCACGAATTGGCCACCCTATATGCAAAAATGTGGTTGTCCACGAAATGCGTACACAATTTTTCCAATCCCAATCATGTTAATATTGTTGTGATATACATTAAGATCATTTCCCACCTAAAATCTCCAATTTATTCATATTAAATCCCCTCATACAGCCCCATGAAATTGCATAATAACTCTAATAAACAGAAAATGAAAAATCTGATGGGGGAGATGAACTTACCATAAGATTAAGTGTTGATTCTCCCTTAGAAATGAAAATCCTACTTATATCTCCAATTATGATCAACGTTCAATAGCAAGGGGAGACAACACAACTCCTTCACCACTCTTTCACGTCCTAAATGGAAGGGCCTTTGAGAAATTAGGACGTGGATGAGAAATACATGTTCTATGGGAAATTTCCCAACGAAAATCACATGAAAATGGGACGCAAAGAGGCTGCCATGGGGTGTGGGTATGAATGGGATGGGTTAGGCATGAATGGGGTGGTTGGTTAGGGAGAAAAGGACAGTGATGGAGCACCTTATCCCTCTCCTTATATGGGGCTCTAGCAATGCATGCCCACCATATACATGCAACCCATTGTAATGAATATTCTTACAATTACCTTTGACCAACTTGTCATTTACTCCAATTACTCTCACAATAAATTAAATAGAACAATTAACTCCTCTCAAATAATTAAAGATAAAGCCGTTTAACTATAAAATCAAGCCTTAATCAAATTATGGGCCATTACTCACCCATTTAATATTTAAGCCAACCATTTGCAAATTCCTAATTATATACATATATTTATCTTTATGGGTTTTACATACAAACTTCCAAAATTATTTTGGATAAATAATATACAAAATTTTAGACTTAGCAAGTTAATCTCATCTTTTTTGTCCTTAAATATGCACCAGGAGCAGTTTCGATGCATTGGGCATAACTTCCTCATACGATGTCCAAATCATGTGATTCTTGATGCGTTGGTTTGAAGATATACAATGTTTATGTTAATCACTTTTTCTAAATCATCTAAATTAAAATTGGATACAAGTGATACCATTTTCATATTCAACCTCTTTTTAATAGACTTTGCTGCTCAACCACAAATTAATTTCTAAATTTTCTTCCTATATGAATATAATCAATATAGACGCATTAAAATAAGCAATTTATCTTCTCAACAAGTATAATGTCATATCATCATTCATACATGGAATTTCATAACAAAACCATGGCAACTTAATACATTTATATATGTTTTGACCTCACATGATAATTCATGAAAAAATTTGCAAAAGTTGCCTCATTTTTAACACCTCGGGTGCTACATAAATGTATTATTAGCAATGATGTAGGAAATAGTATATGTTGTGGGAAACATAATGGAAATCTATATACTTTGGACCTTAGTGCAGATAATGTAAAATGTCTATCTACACTAGACAGTGAGACTTTATTATGACATAAACAATTTGGACATGCCTACATGTACACAATCAAGAAGCTTATAAAAATTATCTAATTAAAGGTTTACCAAAATGAAGATTAATTTGGATAATGTATATGATGCATGCCAATTTGGAAAATAAACAAAAGCTTCTTTCAAATAAAAAAATGTTCTTTCTACCACAAAGGCCTTTAAAGTTATTGCATATGGAATTTTTGGACCTACGCAAACTAGACGTTTGAGTGGCAAATAGTATGGCTATGTAATTATTGATAATTTTTTAATATATACTTAGGTACTATTTTTAGGAGGAAAAGATAAATATTTTGAGCTTTTTAAGAAATTTCATCACAAAGTTCAGAATGAAAGTGGAACACGAATTCTTTCGATATGAAATGATCATGGAAGAGAATTTGAATACATTCAATTCATTAACTTTTGTGAGGAACCCTCATAATTTTTTAGCACCTAGGACTCCATAATAAAATGAAGAGGTTGAGAGGAAGAATAGAGTTTTGGTTGAAATGACTAGAATAGGGCTAATTGGTGCAAATCTTCCTTACAGATTTTGGACTGAAGCTGTAAACACTACATGCTTTTTAATTAATCATGTTTATATTCATCCAATTCTAAAGAAAACTTCTTATGAACTATGTAAAGGTAGAAGGCCAAACATTGCATATTTTCATTCCTTTTGCTATAAATGCTTTGTTTTGAATAATGGAAAAGATGACCTTAGTAAATTTGATAATAAAAGTGATGAAGGTATATTTCTAAGGTACCATTCTTCCAGCAAAGCATACCAAATCTACAATAAGCAAACATATATGGTAGAAGAGTTAGTCCATGTAAAATTTGATGAGACTAACTCTAGGCCAAGAAAGGTTGATGTTGCAGATGAAGATAATGAGAGATTTGATTTCCTTGAAGCATCAAATGAAGTTCAATAAGGATCTAAAGATTTACCATAAGATTAATCATTACATCTTCCTAATGAAAATACTAAAACTCGTGAAGATCAGGTAAGAGAAGTTGAGTTACCTAAACTATCATAGTCAGTTCATGTTCACAAGTATCATCCATTAGAAGATGTCATAGGAGATGTGTATGATAAAGTGAGAACTTGTAGCCCACTTCATAATGTCTATGGAAACTTTGCTTTCTTATCTTACATTGAACCCAAATCTATGAAAGATACTATTTTAGATGAAAATTGGATTATAGTAATGCAAGAAGACCTAGATCAGTTTAAACGTAACAATGTATAGACACTTGTGCCAGAACTAAATGATCAATCTGTCATTAGCATAAAATGGATCTTTCAAAATAAACTTGATGAATCTGGGATTATTGTAAGAAATAAAGCAAGTTTGGTGGCACTAGGATATTCCTAATAAGAGGGAATAGATTATGATTAGACTTTTACACTTATTGCCGGACTTGAGGCTATAAGAATGTTACTTGCCTTTGCATCTTTCAAATAATTTAATTATTTCAAATGGATGTAAAGATTGCATTCTTAAATGGATATTTAAATGAAAAAGTTTATGTCAAACAACCTCTAAGCTCCAGATTATGTATTTAAACTCAAAAAAGCATTTTATGGTCTTAAACAAGCTCCAAGGGCTTGGTATGAAAGATTGAGTGAGTTTTTATTGAGTAAAAAGTTTTAAAGAGGTAAAGTTGACAAAACGTTATTCATTAAACATATTCATTCAAACATTCTTGTTGTACAAATCTATGTGGATGATATCATTTGTGGTTCTACAAATGAGAAGAACTATAAGGAGTTTGAAAATCTAATGAAAGGTGAATTTGAAATGAGTATATGGGTGAACTAACAATCTTCTTTGGATTATAGGTAAAACAAACTGATGAAGGTATTTTCATTTCATAAACAAAATACATCAAAGATGTTGAAAATTTTCAAAATGGAAAACTTAAATTGCATACCAACCCCTACAAATGTAAATATCAAAATGGATAAGGATGAAAGTGGTAGAAATGTGGATCAAATATTTTATAGGAGCATGATTGGTTCTTTATTGTATTTGACTACCAGTAGACTTGACATTTTATTTAGTGTGTGTATGTGTGCTTGATTTCAGTTGAATCCAAAGAAGTCACATCTTTCTGTAATTAAACACATTTTTAAATATCTTAGGGAAACATCTCATTTAGGACTGTGATATCCTAGAGGTTCATCATTTGAATTAGTTGGTTATTCTAATGCCTACTATGTTGGATACAAAGTAGACAGAAAAAGTACTAGTGGAACTTGTCAGTTCCTAAGTAGTATGCTTGTATCTTGGTACTCTAGGAAATAAAGTATAGTTGCATTATCAACAACTGAAGCTGAATACATAGCAACAGCTAGTTGCTGTGCACAAATACTTTAGATGAAATAGCAGTTAAGTGACTATGACTTTGAACTTGAATGTGTTCCTATCAAATGTGATAAAGCATGATAAATTTGACTAAAAATCCAGTATTATATTCGCTTTCTAAACACATTGAGATAAGACATTTCTATTGAAATTTATTCCTACTATAGATCAATTGGCAAACATTTTCACAAAACCACTTCCCATTGATAGGTTTTTGTATATTAGAAGAGAGCTTAAAATTTGCATGATGCATAGCATGCCTAGAATAAAAGACATACATGTGTGAAATTTATCTCTTTTTACAAAATGTTGACTATTGTAAAATATCAACAGATTGTAAATGTCAACAAATTATGAGCTAGGAGCATAACTTAAGTGTGCGATTTAGGCGGGACGATTACTCATCTTCTCCCTAAAGCTAGGCATTCTGTTTCTAAAAATAACTTAGTCATTTCTCCAATGCTTTTGCTCCTCCCCATTGTGCATTTGAATGGATTTGTGTCAATTTCTTCCATTCTTCATCATCAAAATCATGATAATGCTCTTGTCTTAAAATTTCATAATGGCATTTTTGTTTTTGCCCTATAATGCGTGGATTTGAAGTTTTTCTTCCTAATCTTTCTTCTATTTCATATTTTTCTTATGCAAAATCAATGCCTAGGATGAATAAGATTATATCTTTGTTGTTTGGAAGGAATATTTGAAAAGCCCCTTATTATGCTTCAAAAAATTGAGATTTTTGGGTTTTTAGGATTTTTGAATTCGCAAAAACCCTTTTATTGTCTAAAAGTCATCCATGTGAATTATAATTTAGATAAATTTCTAAATTATTACATGGATATTGTGGTTAAACATCTATTTTGTGAGGAGATGCTTTGTTTTTGTGTTTTGGGATGAAAACTTCTTGATTCTTTCGGTTGAATTTCCATTTTGATTCCTTATTATTAATATTCACCCCTCATTTTCTTGCAATTCTACATCTTAAACTCAAATCCTCATTTATTGTTAATAAAATTCATGGATTTTAACATTATTATATTGTTGGCAACCCCTATTCTCATCAATATTCATGTTGTTCCATTGAGTTCTTGCACCTAAATGAATGTCCTAATAGTTAGTTTTGAGTTTATTCTATCATTAATGCTAGTGGATCTTACTTGGTTAAACACTATTGCAATGTAGAATGACTAGATGTTGTTGCGACAATTTTGAACTTAGCGTACGCTTACAGGTGTGTTGAGTTTGGTTTTTGCTCTGTTTCATACCATTTGTTCTTTCATTGTATCCCTTCTTGTTCAACTTTTTGATTTGAATCAACTTGAGCCTTGAATTGTTATTGTTCAAAATTCCTAAATGTCATCTTCATTTCAGCCTTTCTGATAGAAGATTGTTATTTTCAAGAAGGCCACATATGAGGAAAAGGGAAAGAGGAAGTTGGTGGAAACCTTTGATCCCAAACCTTCTCCTCCCAAAACAAGAAGAAGAATAAGAGGGATTAGAATTCAAGAACCCTCTAATACACCAGTCAGACAAGCTACTCAGGAACACATCTGCTGAGGGACAATCTACTTTTAGACCCTCTTTTTCAATGGATCAAACTATAGGTACTAGAAAATGAGAATGCAGAACTTTACTATATCCACAAATTACCAGTTATAGTTGACCATTAAAAATGAAAATCTTATTCTCAACACTAAAGATAAATACACTACAAAAGATATTATGGTAAAGAGAGAAATGTCAAAGTAAAGAATTGCCTCTATTGTGCTTTATTAGCCTTCGAATTTGAAAAGATTTACTCTTGTGATTGATCAAAGGAAATCTGGGATAAATTGCAAGTTGCACATGAGGGTACTAAACAAGTCAAAGAAACAAAGATTAACCTTCTTGTATAGGAATACGAGTCCTTCATCATGTAAGATTTAGAAACTATTTATGAAATATTTGTTAGATTTCAAAAAATTACAAATGTTTTGAAGAATCTTGGAGAAAAATATGAGGAGCCCAAGCAGGGCTATCTAGGACGCCAAGGACTTGGACAAAATGATAGTTGAAGAGCTCATTGGATCTCTCATGACCATGAGGTGCTAATGAAGCAGAAGGTTCTAAAAAAACTTAAAGGAAAGAAAGCAATTGCCTTAAGAGTTTAATTAGAAAATGATGACTTCCAAGAAGAAGATCCTTCTAGTGGACAGAATGATGAAAATCTAGTAATGCTAGCCAGAAGATTCAAAATGATGCCAAGAAAGAAGAGAGTTTGAGGTAGCTCCAACAATTTCAACTAAGAAAAGAAGAGGTAAACTCCTATTTGTTACAATTGCAGCAAGCTAGGGCACATGCAATATTATCAGGCTTATTGTGCATGATTTTGATGACAAAAAAACTTGACTTAAGACTTGATTTTTGCTAATGATGCTTTTAATATGAGAATCTAAAATATGCTTGGATTGTGTATTCTTTGGGGAAGCTATCATTTGCACAAGTATATTAGAAATGTCTAGAATTGATGAAACTATCTTGATCCATAATGCTTTAACTTTGCTTACCATATGTTGGATCATGGATATATTTTGGTTTAAACATAAGTATGTACTTCATGGAGTTATCATTTTAAAATATAATATATGATTTATCCATGTTCTATAACTTATAAAAATCATGTATGGATAAACATATTTTGATTCATATGTGATATTCTTTACATGACTTATCTATGCTCTAACTTATGCAAATTATATGTGGATAAATATATTTTAATTTATGATGAATAACATCCAAGTTTCTCAAATGGCAAAGTGCAAAAATGTTTAGTGTAGGACCGCAGCTGCTTGCTGCAACCCCCTATGGATATCGTCTGCCATTCATAAATGAAGTACTTCGTCAGTAGAAACCACCTACTAGCTCGCCTACCACCTGCCTATATCACTTGTGTCACAGTCACATGGTGCAACCACTCACGATATCGCATGTGGGTGGATAGCACGATGTGTCTTGGAGTTTTTCTAGAAAATGATCGTAGCCACTTGGACATACCACCTGCTATATCCCCTAGCGCACTGCTAATTGTCCCAACAACCTGCTCACTTTCAACGTTTGCAATGCAAACATTACAGGCCTTTAAATTACTCCCCACTCCTTTCAATGGTAATATTTTTTAAGTTCTATTTAAGGGGAAGCTAAGAGATGATCAGGGGTTGAAGAAGCAAGAAGATTGAGCTTGAAACCTTCCATAAGTCTTTGCATTCATAGGCTAAGAGCTTAAAACTTGAAAAAAGCTTCATTTTTTAGTACTCATTTATGGCCTACTTCTTCAATATATTTAAGGGAGATCTTATGTGCTACAATGAGTTACTCAAAGATCAAGTCCTCCCAAAGATCATCAAGGAGCTTAAGGGTTTTAAGTGATAAAGGAAAATCGACCAATAAGAAATCCATTCAAGTTCTCCAAGTGTTTTCACTCCAAGTGCTGCCAAGGTTAAAGATCCTAATCAATAGATCAACACTATCTCTAAGGAGTTTAAAATCACTACAATACATTTATTGTTTTATAATTTGTATTTATGCTTTACCTATGCGTACTCATTAGCCTAGACAACGGCATAACATTGTACACAAAATACCTACAAAGTTAGAGTTTGTAGTTAGCTCATGAAACGAGAGTTATGCCCCCGGGAGCTAGAATCTAGAAGATTTCTGGGAGCACTAGTTATGCCCCCTAGAGCTAGAATCCAAAAGAGTGATGAGAGCACTAGTTATGCCCCCTAGAGATGGAAATCTAGAAGAGTATTAGGAGCACTAGTTATACCCCCTGGATCTATAATCCAAAAGAGTGTTGGGAGCACTATGTTTATGCCCTCAAGAGTTGGAATCTAGAAGAGTGCTGTGAGCACTACTTGTATCCCTACTATTGGATATATTGGAACTCAAGACACAAAAATTGTGTGCTCTTGGAAGAGTGGATGTAGGGACGAGGTGCCCGAACTAGTATAAAAATCTTGTTATTTGTGTCTTTGATTACTTTACTCTTTGTGCCCTTTATTGCTTTATTATTCATCTTATATTACATAGCACACAAGCATGAAAAGAGGAAAATTGATTTCACACGGGTTAAGCAATAATTTTTATAAACCCAATTCACCCCTCCGCTCTTGGGTTAAGCCACCTTACAAGAACCAACAAGTGGTATCAAAATAAGTTAAATAAATAATTCTAGAGATCCGCATGGCTAACTCAATAGTTTCATCCTCTATGTTCCTAAAAGGATATTCCACTCCTAACTTCAACACTTTAATAAAATCAGCTTTACTTTGTGGAGGAGTTTGGAAACATATCTTATTGTCACTAACCTTCAGTTGTGGAAATTATTTTTGTTGGCATAAGTAAGGATGAAGTGAGAGCAAGGCAAGAAAACATCAAAGCTATATATGCCCTACTGTGTACTTTCTACCCCACCATTTGCAAATATGTCTTTACTTGTGAAAATGTAAGAGAAATGATAGATAAGTTAAAGACATCTTCTAAGGGTCAAATAGATTTGCACTTAAAGTTTACTAATTTGTATTTTCAGATTGATCTAAGTGCAAGAAACAAGAAAGAAGAAGAGAAAATTTATCAAGCTCCTTCGAGAAACAAATGACTTCTCAACACAAGATGAAGGAGAATGTATTTTAAGAAGTTAAAGGCCAAGGTAAGTACAGGTATGATAATCCAAACCTAAAATCCCTTGTCATCTCTTATTTTTTGCATTTACTACAGTTACTCATGTGTCTCTAATAAAGTTTTACTTGCACATGAATAGAATTTTAAAAGCTTAGAATAAAAGAAATTAAATTCTTCAAACACATAAAATTCTAGAAAACATCATAAGTGAGGAAATAATCTACATTTAGATAGCCAACATGTTTAAGGATAAGCATGCCAAGAAACAAACAATTCACCCAAAACTTTATAAACAATGAGTAATCTTATGGAAATTAACACATAATTGTTGACGTTTTTACAAAAACCAATCTCATCTTTATAAATATACTAATTCAGAAAATATAATACTTAATATGATTAAAATAGAATGTCTTTTATTGCTTAATAGATATTAGACAATCCATTTGAACTTTTGATAAAAAAGTTAATCCAATATAGATTGAAACTAGAAAAACTTTAAATGATACAATTATGAAACTCAAATGGAGAAAACATTCATATAAATAATCTAGATAATAAATGATTTGTTTAAAATAATGAAGTTCATAATATTTTGTTGAGCAGTCTAATTTTTATGCATACCACTCTATTCTAAATAAAAATTTGTACTAATTAATTTGATACATAAAGGTTATATCTTTTTTATTATGCCAATGAAAAAAAAGTGTAAGAGCTTTCAAAGTGTATGCAGCTTGAACGTGACTTCGTCCAAAATTTTAAACAATTCAAAAGGTGAAGTCAAATCCAAAAATAGTTAGCAAATGGGAAGTAAGCAATCGAGTCAATGATCATCCATCAAACTGAAGTTCATCTAAGACAAATGCAGAACAATGAGCATTTAACGAATTTTGTCTATCATAAGTAAGCTACGGACAAATAGCCTACCAAGCCAATGATCATCCACTGGGGAATTTTTTTTTGACAAATGCAGAGCAATAGAGTTCATTTGATCTACGTAAGCTATAGACAAATAGTTTTCTTTGTCTAAGTATATGAGAAGCCATCTTCATTTGTACCACTACAATTCATCTGTAACTAACCACAGACAAACTAAAAGATGAAGTTACTTTGTTTGATGGATAGTTGGATAGATACATTATCTAAAAAATGATTCCAAATAGCAAGTGTTGAAATAAGAAATCAGGCTTGACAACTTTAGCCATAAGCTCAACTATAAAATCTACAAGGAAGCGATAAAAGAGATCAACTTGATACATCTATTTGATGAATGGAATCTATGCCTTATTTATATACTTTAAATGCCTCTGAAAATGGCTGCCATATATATAATTATTGTTTGAGCTAAGTCATTATAAAAATCTAAGCAAATATGTGAAACTAATTAATCATTGATATAATTACAATAATAAGGCATAATCAAGCCTGTTTAGGGAACTTCACAACTCAAGGTCTCGAATAAGAATTCCATTCTAGTCATTCATTCTACAAATCATTATTAAGGCTTGAACCTTTAAGAATGAATAATTTAAGATAATAACTTGAATTTTAAATGAAATTTTAAAAATTATATTTATGATATGAATGATTTCATCTTATGTTTTATGATTATCATTCATGATTGAGATATATGTTGAAAATGTTTAAGCGTGCTTAAAATTGAAATTATGCAATAAGGAAAACTCTAATGATCATTGCTTTGATTTATGCTTGATATGAATGAAAGAACATGTTGAGATGATAATATTTGTGATAACTATCAAATTGACTTGCTTAATTACATGATGACTATGTTAATACTAAAATCAAATGAAAAACACTAAAAAGCCATGTCTAGATTAGGCTGGATGTTAGAACTTCACAATATTTAGGATTATGTGTTTATGGGAATGCTACCGCCTAGACCTTAGGTGTTCGTGTCTCTAGGCACTTGCACTCACAGCTGCCTTCCATTTCAAAGGGCTTAAATCTAGTGTGTCGATTCATGTTCAATCTCATCTACCTCCCACCTTCCAGCCTCCTGTGACCTAAAATAGGTTGTGCTTGAGATTTCCCATCATCCATAGAAGCCATTTTTGTAAGTTTCTCTCCTTTTCATTTAATTCCCATATCTCAATGGTTCCCAAAGTCATAGTCTCCAAAATCTCAAAAGGGGTCAAACAACCTAGAACTCAAGGAGTAACTTCCAAAGCCAAAGCTTCCACTTCTATAATTGGAACCTCATCTAGGAGAGGCCAATCTTCAAGGACCCAAGGTATTTCCTCTTCCCATCCTGATATGAATGTGGAAGGAGAAGAAAATGTAGAAAGAAATGAAGAGAAGAAAGTTTGATCTAAGTACTCTATGAGCTAAGGTTGATGGAAGAAAGGTTCTTATGACTAAATTTGAACCAACAGATTTACCTACATATTACTTTGGCAATGAGGATAGGAAGTTCAAATTTTACACCTCTATGTTTGGAAGATCAGTCCACGTTAAAAAGAAGATAGATCTAAATTTCCTTTATAAATGCAAATATGACATCCAATCTATGTTGAATTATCAAGGATGGACTGAGTTGATGGAATATGAAGCACCCATATACAAAGAGCTAGTTCTCATTTTCTATTTCAATTGGAAATGTAAATCTTATGAGTTTTCATTGTTCACACATGTGATGAGTGAACAACGAAAGTTGTGTAGCATAGTCAATAGCTAGGTATGGATAAGGGGGCATGGAATACATATGGTGAGCTAC
>JAYJMB010087979.1:0-19799 GCA_036873735.1 Pouteria campechiana
CCTTACTCACACTACTACAGAAAATTAGATTGGAGCAAGGTTCTAAATTTGGGTGCCCACGACAGCACCACCAATATATCAGGTATTTACTCTCTTAAAAAGCTCTCTTTCTATTATCTACACCCTTATTAAGGTCCCTTACTGACTTGAGCATCGGAGTGCTCATACCAAGACCACTCTTGACACCCTCTAATATTTTCTTTGTGTTACAGGATCTTTATTAAGGATTCTTTAGAGAGCAGGTTTGAGTGCGACTCAAACATTTACGCTGTTTGTATCACCTCAAGGTAAGAATTACGCTATCACTATGCAAATCGGTACGTACACTGTCGCCTTGATAATTTTTAATTATCAGTTGGTATCGATGCTTACCATATGAATTTAAACTCTGAAAGTTACAATGCGTTAAGGACACTGGAAAACGTGTATTAAAAACCCATGGTGGGTTACATGGTTTGATTGGCTTGTGAATAGAAATATAGAAAGTCCATGTGTGCTTGTCCTTGGCGTAGCTTTAATCATAGTTTGACTGCATAGCTTTAATCATTGGTGGTATGTGAATATTGTTGGTCGGACGGCATTTCTTTGGACCATTGCAATGATTTGTATTGCACGTAAAAAGAGAAATTAGACATTGGAAAATTATAAGCCACAACATGTTTTGGAGAATGGGTCCCACCGACAGAAATTCGTGTTGGCACTAACCATGAAGAATCCATTGTGAGAATCCCTTATAGTCACGGTCAAAAATTTCCGCTTCTACTACGCAAGAAGAAAACGGTATGTAGTGTTTGCATGGGACATGGGTCCAGGCTTTGCGTAATACATGTTGTGAATGTTGGTTGATTTCATACATGCAGTAATCGGTTTATTGTGAATATATGCACATTAATCAATACAGCATTAATATGCATGAATGCAAGGAAATCAAGAATAAAAATAGGCTATTAGAATTTTAAAGACCATCAGGATTATACATCATGTGTGGGGCCCATGACCGTAAAGCAATGTTGAATTCGTAAAGCAATGTTGAAAAAAATTCAAGCGTGAGACGTCGCAGTCCACGGCTTTATAAGTTCCATGTATTCACGCTAGATTTTTTTCCATGAGCATTCTTCATTGTTCTTTGTATTTTATTATTACAGCGAGTCATAGCACCTTGCTGTTTGGAAACAGCAATATCTCAAACTCAGGCAGAAGAAAGCTTAGTTGGGGTTTCCTCCCTTGGAAACCCGTTGCCATGCAACAAAACTACGCCCATTGCTGGAAATATCATACCTGCAATTGTTCTTTTATTCATGCATGCATTAATTTCATACGCTAATTTGACCCGCCTACTTGTTTTGGATTTCATGCATGTGATTCACGCTGAATCTAATGCATGAGATTTTCAAAGGAATGCATTAGATTTAATTTAAATGGAAAATATGATTTCCATGTTTAGGGATGCATAAAAATTGCTGGAAGTTTTTGCTATCTATGATACTTGATATGCATCATTCAGAATACTCTAGTGAGCCTAACTCGAATATTCACTGACTGAAGAGTCTAGTTCCCTATCACTTGACACTTTGTCTCGAATAAATAAATAAATAAAACCCAAAACGTGAATCCTATTAGATATTTTTATGCATATTACTATGAGCATGTTAATAGGACGAGCCATAGCAAGTTGAAGATGAACAACATATCTAAATATCTGGCAGTGTATAATAATAGCATGGTTTAGGGAAAAAACTCATTTGGTTGAAATTTATATTGAGGCATTAGGATTTGAAAGGAAATCCAATGGTCTTTTCTGGCCTAGGGATCTGACTTGGCCTGGGAAGTTAGATAAAGCCAAAAGAGAAAAAAAGATCTAGTAGATAACCATTGAGTCAGTGTCGACTTAAGGATATGCTACCTTGAGAATGGATTTTGGTTTTTGGCCAATGTTCTTTCTCCTAGAAAATGGGTAAAGTTGGAACATAAATAAATCTTAACAATTTTAGCATAATATTTTAAAAATTATTTTTTGCAACAAGATTTCTTTATCTGCTTTTGGGTTGGCTAATTCGTATGAACATGTGAACCCTTGATTTACTATTTACAAAGAGTTAGTATGTTGTTTGATAGGTAGGAAGCTATTTCTACATAGAGGCGTTGCTGATTGAATTTTTTGAATCCCATTCCATTATCCGCCTGCTAGTGACTCCCATGAACGGTTCCCCTTGTGTGAATCCACCAAGGACTGCAATTAGCTCCTGGACCAATTTCAGTGGATGCTTTTCAAGCCCCCAAATGGCATGCTTTCTCATCCATAATTTTCTGTACTTGCTTACTAAGTTACCTCATTTGTAATATGCTACAGTGAGTAAATTTGGATGATTGGTCAATAAAATCATATTTATAGAAATTTGAGTGCCTCGAGAGATCACCGATTATTTTTGCATGAGCCAAATAAACATGGCTTGATGTTGATTAATTGGACATAATCTGAATAGTTGGATTAAACAAAAAGAAAAAAAAAAGAAAAAATCATCACAAGGAGGCTTATCGTTCCCGAATACTAGCACCGATAAGTTTCTATTATTTTTCTAAACATTGGTATAGGAGATAGCAAGATATGCTCCCATATGAATGTGTCTGGGTGTTTCTAAATTGTAGGATGCCACAAAAAGCGAATCTAGTATTTCTTAAAATTGCAGGATACCATGAAAGTTGGATTCGGTATTTCTTAAATTATAAGATGTCATGAAAGATGGATCCTGTACTTCTAATATTGCAGTATGCCAAAAAGGCGAAACCAATATTTCTAAAGTTGCAATTGAACGCCAAATGCATAAAGACTGAAACCTGAACTTGAAATAAGAAGGGATTCCGGGTAACCAATCATGAAGGTTGAAACCTGAACCTGAAAGAGGAAGGAATTTCGATGAACGAATCATGAAGATTAGAACCTTAACCTAAAATAGAAAGGAATTCCAGGGAACAAATCATGAAAATTGGAACCTAAAATAGGAAGGGATTCTAGGGAATCAATCATGGAGACCGAAATCTAAACTTGAAATAAGAAGATATTTCAGGAAACCATCAACAAAAAGTGGAACCAGAACTTGAAATAGAAAGAGACTATAGGAATAAAGATCGAAAGCCTTACCTGAAATAAGAAGGAATTCCGAGAACCAACAAATAAAAACTAGGACCTAAATATGAAAAAGTAAAGGATTCCAAGGCACAAACATGGAAGCAACCCCAACACAAAGACATCCCCGATTGGATGGAAGTGGCCTCAACAAGCCCCAACACAAAGGCATTCCCAATGACGGACACGTCTCAACTACAAATAATAGAAGCGTTCATGACATCCAATAACATAAGCACTCGAGTTACCAATAGTGAAAGCCCCATCTAAACAAGGCATACTAGAATAATGGAAGCATATCTCTATAAATTAAACCTAATGAAAACATGCACGGAAGATTGAGCAAATGTGAAGACAGGTTCTACTACATCTCCTCCAAGGGTGACTAGTGTCAGGGATCTCTAACACCAGATATCCATTGTCTGGCTAACACCACACTACATTAGATTCTTATTTTAATAGTAAGCCTCTTCCAACTACAATACGGTTCCATAAGACTTCGGAACCATTCCCTAAAAATAAATCCTAAAAGAACCAGAGATGGGTATTTCTTTGAAATCCTTTTCTACACAGAAATCCTTGTTCCATCAGCGTATAAATTGTGTATATCCCTACGTGCATATATCCCTCATCCTCAACTATAAATATACTAGGTATTCACTCTTTTAAAAAAGTTCTCTCTCTATTATCTACACTTTTACTAAGGTCCCTTATTAACTTCAGCGTCAAAGTGCTCGAGCCAAGACCACCCTCGATAGCTTCTGATGTTTTTTTTTTGTCTTGCAGGATCTTTATCCAAGATTATCTAAAGAGTAGGTTTGGGTGCGACCCAAACAGGTAGGATTGGGGGAATTTTTGGGCAATAGGTAGGGAGAGTTGGACTCGTTCGTAGGACTTTTGCGGCTGGGTGAATATTATTTCAACTTTTCATTTTTTCATTTTTTTAAATTACTTGGAGTGGACCATGGTTGGACTTGTTTCCATGGTCCAATCTACCAGTTGCAACGATTCAAGTAGTTTTCTTTAAAATTCGAAAATAGTGCCTAGACCAAACCATACTCTTTACGATTCATGGTTGAACCGATCAAACTGGACGGTCCAATCTGGTTTTAAAAACAATGCATACAATAATGTTATACTTCATAATCCCCTATAAAAACTATTTAGGTCATCCCCAAACGAGATGCTGATATGACTCTTGAGAAGATCTCGCCTAGAATCCTACAAGACTAAAACAAAAGGTCAGAGGACACCAGGGGTGTTCCCAGTGTGACACTTTTAGAGATGATAGGATAATAGAAGAGCTTATGTTTTGAGGCACATATATGGGTGTATTTATAGTTGAGCGTGGGTGCGTAGCCAAGGTGCATACATAGCTTATACACAAGTGGGACAAGGAATCTCGCATGGAGGAGGAGTCCAGAGGAATACGAATCCTGCGTCTTGGTTGCATGGGATTGTGTAGTAGCTGGAATAGATATCCCAATAAAGTAGGGATATGATGTGGCGTAGTACTAGCTGGATAATCGGATATATGTGTTAGAGTTCCCTAACACTAATCCCCCCTGGGAAGACATTGGCAAAGCCTGTCTCCTCAGTCACTCGATTCTTGATGCATGATTTTCATGTGGCACTATTCTCTAGTGCACTTTTGTGCTTTCACGAAGCATGCTTGCTTCACCATGGGTGCGGTATGTAGTGACATTCTGGGAGATTGGGAAGCATGATGACTAGTTCAACGCAGAGAGATCCATACTTTTAAAGACCATTTTTGCCTACTGGAATGTTCTCATGGGTCTGCACACCTTTGGCTCAGTTCCACTTTAAGGAACCCACAAGCTCCTGGATAGATTCCGCAAACTAGAACGCTGTGGGGATCCATGCAATTTTGATTTAGAGCATCCTTTCACGCATTTTCAGCATCTTTGAAATCTATCAGTGGTCACTTCATGGTGGCTTTATCAGTACAGGTGCGACTCATCATTACCTCTACTCGTCCACATGTATGAGGCGGGCAGCTTTATCTATATGGGCTCGACTCTTCGTTACTTCCACTTATCCACGTGTACAAGGCTTTAAATGCAAGGGGATGGGAATGTAGCACTGGTTTCTAATTTTCACCAGGTCCCAAGTTGGCAATGCTATTTTGCATAGAACCCTAAGTAGTTTCATGAGGGAGCATCTATAAACTGCCACCATGACAGTAGAAAACCATTTCCTACTCTTTTGTACTTTCATCTTCTTCGCCAACTCTGCTCCCTTGTCTTCTTCCCTGTTAATGTCTCTCCTTAGGATCATTTCTCTCCTTTAAGCCAATTTTCTCATTATTTTTCCGCGTCTTTCTGATAATGTCATAAAGGCATTCCGACTCTACCCCCTGCCCGCGGGTATGAGTTGGATATTTCCTAAGTTGACAGATCTTCCCTTGTTGGGTATGGGACCAGTAAGCTCCCTTTGAGTTGGACGGCACGTGCAATAAGGGGGGACCCGCATGTGTTGTTAGGGGACTGACCGCCCCACCAACCGAGGCATTATGCCTTGCGAAGCCCCTCATGCCCACCGATTGCATAAGATATGTCTGGGCTCTGTGTTATTAGGATATATGGATTAAGGCTCTGTTCCTTGACAGCTTGAGCTTTTGAGAGAACTGGTTAAGGAGCTCAATCCTAAACCTAGAATATTGAGTCATACATGTATTGTGATGATGATCCACACATGTATTATAGATGATTTTAATGACGATAAAACTTATACCAGATTTGCATTATGCTAATGATATTGCTAATATTGGAAAACAAGAAATAGAACTATACATATACCCAATATTTATAATTCATGTTGATCCATATGCATAAATTAATTACTTTATAATGATAATGATCACATGATTATCAGAAGTAAAACATTGCCAAAAAGTTGTATCTGAATTACTCATGTATATACCATGAGAACACTCTTGAAGTATTTTAGAAATTCTAAATAGCATTTCAAAAGTTGTTTCTGCATCCTCAGAAGTACTAATATAATTTTTTAGAAATTATAAGGCTTGTACTTAAAGTAGTTTTAAAAACTCTAAAACAACTATTTAATTCTTAAGGATCAGCAAACTCTAAAGCTAGCACCCAATACAGATTTTTAACCTCTAAAATAAAAACATCCAGTTAACTCCTCTGAAGTCATGTCATAAACTCTGAATTCATATCATTAACTCTGAAGAATTGCTTCAAAAGCTCTAAAGCTCATACTTGATATGTTTCAAAATCTTTAAAACCAATCTTTCAATCTATTTATCCAACTATAAATTAATTCAGAAGAAAGTATAGTTATTCTAATGAATACTCCAACTTCCAATAGCAACCATACATAGATACTTTGCTATGATTTCAAATGTTATGCTATAAGAACAAATTATCATAATACATCTTTTAAATGCTCTGCTAGAATGATTTCAAAGTACATCCATATTTGTTTTTCTTCTAAGAATCTTTTGCATATCTATGATTACTTGATAAACAAAGAAAAATAATTAGATAATCCATTTTCCAATCATCTTATTATCATATGTTGGATCTTTTATGAATATATATACATGTTCTGCATGGAAGTATTAACTTAAGAAAAAAAGAAATCATAATCGAATGAAGTTTATTTAAAACATATAGATTAAAGTAAATATACATGCTTCACAATATATGTATATCATGAATGGATAATTATAGAATGTTTGATAAACTTCAAGGAAACATGTGTATAATTAATTAGGCATGTCTTCATAAATAGAAAAATATGAAAACATCATTTGTAGATAAAAGAACAAAACATGCTTAAGTGAACTCATCTTTCTCAAAGCACAAATTCATTTTGGCTATCCATGATCTACAACTTATGTAAATTCATTTTTTTGGATATTCATAATTGAATAATTATTTTAGTATACTTTGGACATAGTATATACATGAGCTTTAATGAAATCATGCGTGTATGAACAAATAAATAAAAATATACATCCCTTACAAAGTATGAATCAAATATCCTATTCATACTTCATATATACTACATGTGACACATGCATTTTGATTTAAAACAAGAGATGTCAAACTTTTAAAAAAATAGCAAAATGCAAAAATACAATTGGAGAATGCCAGCCACCTGGAGCAACTGCTTAGCATACTGCCTAGCAATGAATAGTTAAATGAATCAAGAAATGAAGCACTAAAAGGCAAACCGCCTAGCAAGGTCCCCAACTACCTGTGCCTACTACTTAGGAGCACAGCAGATATGGCAGCCGCCTGCCATACTGCCTACCAGGAGGCAGCAAGGTACACTTGGAAGAAAAACCAGAGAATAGACCACAACCGCTTAGCCCAATCACCTAACATGTCTCTTGGCGCACAACTGCTTGGCCTAGGCGCCTGCCATTCCGCTTGACAATGCTGAACGGTCAAAAATTCAAATGTTGCAAGGAATGAAAATTCTAAGCTCCTTATCCAATGAACAAGTTTTCAAGATCTATTTAAGGAGCACTTAAGGGACGTTTGAATGACAAGATAGAGAACAGAACAAGAGAAAATACAAACAAGAAAAAGGAGAAATCATCTTGCAAATTCTAAGGCCAAGATCTACCACTTCCATATTCCAAAAGAGCTTTCATTCTCTAATCTCCTTCAAGGCCAATCTCTCAACAACATAAGGGAAGAGCTTTTGTACCAAGAAGAACTGCATCTAAGATCTTCCTTAATGCTCAACAAGAAACATGTCAAAAAGTATAATTTCTTATTTCATTTATTTCATTTATAGAAGTTACTTATTAGCTTAAAAACTGGAGTTAAAGTTGTTGGTGAGTTTGTGAAAACACACGTTGTTAAAGTTATTGGTAAGCTTGTGAAAACCAACATTATTAGAGTTATTGGTAAGGTCGTAAAAACAAGATAGTGAGTTTTTAGCGAGCTTAGTAAAACTAGTGTATGAGTTCTTAGTTAGCTTAGGAAAATCAAGTGTAATTCTATAAATGATTAGTGGAATCTGAGTGCAGCAAGCAAGGCTGACTCAGAGAGTGGAGTAGGTGCCAAGAGAGGGCCCGAACCACCATAAGTTGCGTGGGCTCTCTGTGCTTGATCTTTCCGCTATATTCTTACTTGTTTTATCTATTACTTCATTTTGGTTAGCACTCCAACATAAAAGAAAGAGAGGGATTTGATCAAAGAGGAGTTAAAAGAAGTAAATTTTATAAAACTTAATTTAGGCGCCCCACCCCCCCTCTTGGGTTCTAGCTTATCCTACTAGGACCAACATCCCTAGCATTGTCAGGAAGGTTTTATCTCTGCTTCCTTAGGATACCTTAGGGTAGGATTCCTCCATGACTAGGATAACTTCATCCCCACCCTTTTTAGTAACTACAATATCTCCCCAAGATAGCTATTCTCAAATAGTTAGCGTTACATAGTGTCCCTTTCGCGTTGGGTCTGTAGCATTAGGGAGGTTTTTGTGTTTTCTTTTTCCATGTTTGCCTCTATTTTCACTCTTAGTAAGGCACCCCATTCATCTTACTACTTTTACCTTATCTCCTGCCCTCCTTGGCGAAAGTTGTTCCAGGGGATTTTAGACCTGGGCAATGACTGGAAAAGTCATTTGGCTTGAGTTAAGTCTGTTGGAGGCTTCCCTTTTCCCATGGTCTGAATACCTCCCCTAGACGTAGGACAGTTTCTCTTTCTTCGCTAGAGCGATATAGCTTATATCTCATTAGGTATATGTTATTGTCTTTAGGTGCACTGGTAGTAGACACCATCACCACTATCGAGCATTGTCGCCAAGCGGATTTTTTTTGTGGCTTCCCTGGTCAAGTAGTTGCTATTTTTGACAATATTCCTTTGTGATCGTCTCTTCCTTCTCTATTTCACAAGTTAAGTCCGTCATTGAAAGTAAGTACAACTCATTATTTCCATTCATTTTATTGGTCCTCGGGAGTCAGCTCCTTCCATTGCGCCGGTTCCTTCTACTAAAGGGGTGGGTCCATCGAAGCGGCAAAGGGTTAAGATCGCTGCTAGGGGGCGGATGTCTTCCGACACTTCATCTGCTCTCCTTCTTCTAAATCCCTTGAAGGGGGATCAGCGGATCCAATTTCTTAGAGAGAGCAGCTCAACATGATACATTCCCCTAGCAGGGGTCCTTTCAGGACATCTTCGGGCGAAAGCTCTCCTTCTCCTTCTTTCACTGCTCCTTTGTCCTCTTCTTTCGAGGATTCTAATCACCTTGGGGGAGCGGATCAACCATCTTCTCTATTTTAAATTGATCTTCGAGGAGACTCTGGCTTCTTGGGGAGATTTAGATGATCTTCTAGGTGGGGTGGTCCCCCCATCATCTGTTAATCCTGACTTCGCTCCCTCTTCTTCAATAGTAGTTTCACCATCCATCGGTTCTACTCCGGCGAGTGTTTCTCCTATTTTGCCTATTGCAGCAGTATCCCCACCACATGTACGACTTCTCCTATTCATTCGGTGCTCATTTCTATTGCTTCGGTTTCTTCTTATCCCTTGGGATCGGCTCTAGCTGAAGATACTTCTCTAGAGGCATCTGCAGACAAGATGCCAAAAACCCAGGAAGGGTCAGCAGTGACGGAGCCGCAAGAAAAAGTGATCATGTAAGTGCCTCAGCCTGATGCTGTAGCGGCTTCTTGCCCTTCTATAGCTTTTACTGATGAGTGCTTTTCCTTTGTGTTTATATGTATCCTTTATTTCTTTCTTATATTCATTTACTGACTCTTCTCTCTCTCACTCTTTTGTAGGCTTGTTCTCTTTAGACCTCTTGGCTCATGCATTGAAGCACCCATACTAGAGCGCCAGCCTGGATCCTCCTGCTCAACTCTTCTGAGGAGAGGCTTCAAGTTTGAGCAGGTCGGCATTAGCTCCCAAATTCAGCTCAATTAGCGGGATTGCCACTTCCATGAGTTAGAGCTCATCCCAACCTTCTGCTTCTGCCGGTGCTGCTCCTATTGGGAGGACACCAATAATGTCCCTACTGGAGAACCCAGTGACGACAATTATCTTTGTCACCAAGCTTGACTGCCCCAGAGACTATTCCTGGACTAATGCATGCAGCTGGAATGGCTTTCTACTGGATTCTACCCTGGACATTGTGCAGAATGCAATTAAAAGGCAAGGCTTCATTGATTGGATGGAGCACATAATATAGCAGCTCATAGTTACTTAGGAGCAATGGGATGCCTCCATTACTGAGTTTTTTACTGCAAAAGCAGAGTTGAAGGAAGAGTGGGTCCATTTCAATGAACCAAATATGACCACTTCCAAACTTAAAGCTAGGGAGGATGAGGTTATAGTGGGCCGGGACACTGCAGTGCTCACATAGAAGGGAGCCGAGAATGCCCTTAAAAGGGTAGAGGCCAAGCATGATGCTACAATTCTCGCGCAAAAGGAGGCTAAAGACACCCTTAAGAAGGTCCAGGTTGAGCGCTATGCCACTGTCATAGATGTTGACACGAAGGTGGAGCAGCTGGCTAGAGTGGAGGTAGAAGTTGCTGGGCAGGAGGAGTCTTTGTGGCAGGAGGCTACCATTTTGAGAGATCAGCATACCTCAGAGATAACTCAAATCTACCGGTTATGCTTAGACCAGCTGGCAGCAAAGCTGGAGTGCCAGAAGGCATTGCTTAAGCAGATGGCAGATTACTTTAGGTAGGCTTTTAATTCCTGTAAAAAGAAAATAACTAGAAAATTCCCCGAGATAGATTTAGAAGATGTTCAACTAGACAAGGAAGACTTGTAATTATACTAATTTATATAAAAAGTTATTTTTTCTTTCTAGCTATTTCAGTATATGCTAAAAAAATTATGAAATACTTGTGTGAAATCATGAACGGAGGGAAAAGGGGGGCTACTTACTTGACCAGAGGTTCAAGTTTTTGGACATGGAGCCAAAGTGCTGTTGGCCTTTGGTTAGGCGCTCCTCCCGGTTGGGCCATAGTGGGACCGAAAACTCCTCCTAGTCTGGCATATAGCAGGACTAGAAACTCTTTCTAGTTGAGCCATAATGGGACCAAAAACTCCTCCTAGTTGGGTAGTAGTGAGATCGAGAACTCCTCTTGTTTGGGCATATAGTGGCACCAAGAACTCCTTCTAGTCAAGCCATAGCAGGACCAAAAACTCCTCCCGCTTGGGTTGTAGCAGGACTGGGAACTCCTTCTTGTCGAGCATATAGCGGGACCAAAAACTCAGTCGGGGAAGAGAATCATAAATAATCTTTATTAATTTGCTGACTGATTGTACATAGAAAGTAAAATTTAGAAGGGAATTTTACTAATAATATATCCTCAAATGTTCTATGTTCCAAGTTCTTGGAATGCTCCTACCATTTAACATCTATAGTCAGTAAGCACCATTTTCTAGGTCTTTAGCTACCCTGTATTAGCCTTCCTAGGATTGAGCAGGCTTTCCTTTCATGTGGGTAGGGTTGCTGACGGATGTCTTCCTCAGTACCAGGTCTCCTTCCTTGAAGCTCCTTACTTTAACTTTCTGATCATAGTATTGCTTGACCTGGGCTTAATGTCAAGTCATCTTGGCTTAGGAGTTGATCCTTGTTTCCTCTAGCAAATCTAAGTCAGTTTCCAAAGCCTCAATGTTGACCTCTTCATTGAAATTTATGGTCTGGGTAGAGGGAATTTTCAATTCTATGGGGATCACGGCCTCGAATCCATAAGTAAGTATGAAGGGAGACTCGCCTGTTAACCTCTTTGGAATTATCCTTAATGCCTATAGTACTTTTGGGAGTTCATGGTACCAGCTATCTCCGGAGCCTTCCATCTTTTTTCTTACGTCGATTATGATATTCTTCTTAATGACTTCCACCAAGCCATTTGTATGTAGATGTGCTATAGAGGAGAACTTCAGTCAGATCTCATGTAGGGTGCAAAACTCCCTGAACAGCTTACTTTCGAATTGCATTCCATTATCCATGATGAGGACTGCTAGGACTCCGAACCTACACATTGCACTTTGCATTAGAAAGCTCTTGGCTTGTTCTTGCTCCGGCTTCTGGTCATTTTGTGAAGTAATCCACGGCAACGAATATATACTTCTTCCTCTCGACTGTTGGGGGAAAATGTCTTAAGATGTCCATTCCCCATTGATAGAAAAGGCCATGGGATGTTGATTGTCGAGAGCTGGGTTGGTAGTGGATGCATGCTTATGACACTTGTCACATCTTTCGACATATTCTTTAGAATCTACGGCCATTATGGGCCAGAAGTATCCTAACCTCACTGCTTTGAAAGCTAGGGTCTTGGCTCCTATGTAGTTCGCGCATTCCCCCTCATGTATTTGTTTAGGGACCTCCTTTCTTTTCCTCTCAGTTATGCATCATAGATATTGGAGTGAGTGTCCTCTCTGGTAGAGCTTGTCATCTAGGTAAAGAAATTTTGTAGCAAAGCGTACCAATTTTTTGGCCTCTACCAAATCTGTTAGTTTTTCTCCTCTCTTTAGATATGCATAGATGAGATCCATCCAAGAGGTTTTTGCACCATCTATTACCGTTTGCTCAATTTTGGGAAACTGGTAGCCAAGAGGTGTTCCAGCAAAATAGTTTTTTGTGGGAGAAAGGGCAGCCCTATGGATAGTTTCGATAGCCTGTCTGCCTGCTCATTTTCTTCTCTTGGGATCTGTACAATCTCGATTTTACTGATCTATCCTAGCATGGTTTTAGCGGCCAACAAATATTGCATCATAAGTGGCTCCTTGGCTTTATATTCTCCAGTCAGCTATTTCACCACTAACTGAGTCACTATAGATGACTAAGTTGTTGATCTTGAGTAATTGAGCAATCCGGAGGCCAGCTAGTAGAGCCTCATACTTGGCTCCATTGTTAGTTCTTGGGAAGTAGAACCATAATACATACTCGATCGTGTGTCCTTCAGGGCTTTGAAGAACGAGTCCAGCTATAGCACTGCCCTTGTTGGATGATTCATCCGCATGCAGGCTCCAATGAGGGGGGACCGTACAGTTCTGTTATTTATGTTGCCATTGGCGCTTGGGGCAGATATGCTCCTTGAGCTGAACCCATCAGCCTTGTGACCACTGGAATAGATTTACTTTCATTCGTTTCATTTGCTTTTCTTATGCATTCGACTAGGAAATCGGCCAGGATTTGGCCTTTGATGGTTGTCCTTGGTACAAATTTAATGTTGAACTCGATAAGTTCTACAAACCACTTGACAAAGTGTCTCGACAACTCTATCTTTTGTAGGAGTTGCCTGAGTGACTGGTCTACGTAGACTCAGATCGGATGGCCTTGAAAGTTTGGTCGGAGTCTTCTTGTAGCCATTACTAAAGCATAGGCAATTTTTTCGATAGCAAGGTACCTTATCTCCGCATCTTTTAAGATCATGCTGGCATAGTATACGGGTTTTTGAGTTTGGCCTTACTCTCTGAATAATGCTACTACTATGGTTTCAAGTCTGGTAGCTAGGTAGAGGTACAGGATTTCCCCTTTCTCCGGTGCACTTAGTAAAGGGATAACAACTAGGTATGATTTGAGTTCTTTGAAGGCTGATAAGTGAATTATATTCACTTATATTAATATTAAATGAACTTATTTACTTGTTAATCCTTGAGAATTTTTAAGTTCTTCACATGTTTCTACATGATTTTTATAGGTGTCTAAGATCTAGAGGTAATGAAACTAAACTAAGGACAAGAAGCACAAATCGAAGCAAGAATGGAGTGATGCAGCAAAAGTGGGCTGCAGTTTGGGCGCTCAAGCACCCAAACTGGTACTCAACTACCCACACATAAAATTAGAGTTCCGAATTTCTGCGGAATGTACATCTTTCCACTTATTGGACTTGGTTTAAAAAGGTCTTTTTGACTAGGGTTTGGAAAAACTTTGAAGGAGGCACTTGGTGGCTATGTTTTAATGGGTTTTTGAGAGAGTTTTTGAAGGAGGTTTTGAAGGGAGAAGATCAACTTGGAGATCGAGCGATCCGAGATCATAACCAAGGAGTGAAGAGCAAGCTGAAAAGAAGGAAGACATTAAATTGTTTTGGTTTTCATTATTTTCCTTTCTTATATTTGTGGCTAAACTCTCTTTTTCTAGAGAAGAGATGGATTTTATGTTGAGTTCATGGTGTAATCAATGTCTTTCTTATTTGGCAATGCAATTAAGTTTATTTGTGATATTTGGTATTTAAGGCTTTCAATTGAATTGATACCCATTGGATGATTCTATAATAGGGTTTGACACTTGGGAGAGGTAACCCTAATTAGGATTTAAATATCACAACATAAAACTATAGATGACTTGGGAGAGCTTTTATGTTTTATGAAATCTTCAACAGAGAATTATAGATATTAATGCATTCTTATTACTTAGGTTTTTATTGGGATATTGAAATCAGATTTTTGAGAATAGAGATTTAACCTATCATTCGGAAGAGAGGGTTAAGAACATTAGGATTCTCGGTTTATAAACTTATGCATTATTAAATTAGATTTGAGTTAAAATTTCCACGAATGAAACATAAATGAAGTCAATCCTTTAGGATTTTCAAATATTGATTTACTCAATTCAGCAGCTAGTTATGATTTGCCTATTTTTGGTTATCCAAATAAAGTTAGAATTATCTATAACGATAGTTAGTGAAAAGTTGAAATACACAATCCCTGTGGATACGACACTCATTCATCATTAAACTATAAAACTTGACTCCATACACTTGCAGTATAATTTAAAGAGAACAAGTTTTTAGCGTCGTTGTCAGGGATTAGCATAATTTCAACTTTCTTTTGCTAGTATTGTCAATAGATAATTTGCTTTAATTTGGAATTTAGTTTCCTTTTATTTTAACAAGTTCAATTTTCTTTATTTTTCATAGCAATGTATGCAAGATCCTAAAAATTTTGACATCATTGATTGTGATCCAAAAATAGAGAGAACACTGAAAAAGATTTGGAAAGCAAGGCGAACAGAAGAAGAGCAATGGCCGAGCAAGCACAAATTCAGCCACAGATAGAACAATAGAGGCAAATTAGGGATTACTTTAGACTAATGGTTAATGAAAACTACTCTAGTATCACTCATCTAGCCATTAATGCAAACAACTTTGAATTGAAGTCATCTTTGATTAACATGGTTTAGCAAAACTAGTTTGGGGGTTCACCAAGTGAAGATCCGAGCATTCACCATGTTTCAGGAGATCAGTGATACTATAAAAATGAAAGGAATACCAGATGAGGCCATCAGATTGAGACTTTTTCCTTTCTCATTGAGAGACAAAGCAAGAAGCTGGTTGTAGAGTTTATTACCAAGAAGCATAGCAACATGGGATGAAATGGTAGAGAAATTCCTAGCAAAATTCTTCCCTCCATCCAAGACTGCTCAATTGAGAAGTGAGATTAGACAATTCAAGTAGATGGATTTTGAGCCACTATATGAGTGTTGGGAAAGATTCAAGGATTTACTTAGAAGATGTCCACAACATGGTTTTCCAGACTAGCTACAAATCCAGTTATTCTACAATGGATTGAATAGTCAAACAAGGACAATAGTAGATGCTACTTTTGGCTGCTCACTAATGGCCAAAACTGTAGCAGAAGCATACCAACTACTTGAGGAAATGGCTTCCAATACATTCTAGTGGCCGAATGAGAGAAACATGGTAAGGAAAGTGGCGGGTTGTCTTGAAGTGGATCCGATTACAGCTTTGACAACATGGATGTCCTCATTGACACATCAAATAGCCATTGCAAATTTAGCACCTAAAGGAATGGCAACTATAGGTGAAACATCATCTTCTTCTTTGCCAATTGAAGCTTGTGTTGTTGGAGATCCAACCACAGAAGAAGTGCAATTCATCAAAAAGGGCTACAATAATTTTTGAGGAAGTAATATGCAAAATCCATACTATCCTAGAAATTGAAAAAATCAAGATAATCTTCCTTATGGAAATTAAAGAAACAACCTACATCATCCTCTTGGATTTCAACAGTTACATCAACCTCAAAATCAGTCCCAACCATTTAACAAGAAGCCAACCTTGGAAGATCTTAAGGAACTTTTATTCAGGAAAGTCGGAACAGGTTTGTTAGGAATGAGGCGAGACTCGATAATATAGAGACAAACATGGGAAATCTCATTGCTTCTATTAAGTCTCTAGAAACATAGATTGGGCAGATTGCTAGCTCATCCAACAATTCAAATAGAGATTCTTTTCCAAGTAACACATAGAAGAATCCGAGACAACATTGCAATGTTGTGATGCTAAGAAGTGGAAGAGAATTGGAATCACCACAAATGCAAGTAAAGATGGAAAAATCAGAAAACACTCATCAGATAATGGAGAACCTAAACCAAAAGAAAAATAAGAAAAAACTAAGAAAGAAGAGTACCTACCAGGGAAAATTGCATTTCTTGGCAATCCCTCTATTTTGCAACCCAAACTTCCTTATCCTCAGAGATTCCAAAAGAAGAAAATGGATGAACAATTCAAAAAAATTTTGGACATGTTCAAAAAGATTCACATTAACATTCCATTTGTAGAAGCTCTAGAGTAGATGCCCAATTATGCTAAATTTATGAAGGAGATAATTACTATGAAGCAAAATTTGGAGGAATTTGAAACAATGAACTTAACAGAAGAATGCAACGCAATTCTTCAGAGAAAACTTCCTCAGAAATTGAAGAATCCAAGGAGTTTCACTATCCTTTGTACTATTGGAAATTCCTCTTTTCATAAAGCATTATGTGATTTGGGAGCATCTATTAATTTGCCTTTGTCTATTTTTTAGAAACTAGGACTTGGGGAAGTGAAGCTAACAACAATAACATTGCAGCTTGCTGATAGATCTTTGACTTATCCATAGGGGATTGTTGAAGATGTGTTGGTAAAGGTGGATAAGTTCATCTTTCCAGTGGACTTCATTGTGTTAGACATGGAGGAAGATCATGAAGTACCTTTGATATTGGGAAGACCATTTCTAGCTATAGGAAGAGCACTGATTGATGTCCAGAAAGGAGAGCTAACATTGAGGATAATTGATGAACAAGTACACTTTAACATCTACCATTCTATGAATTTCCCTCTTGAGGATGAAACATGCAATAGAATACAAGTTTTGAATGAGTGCATTAATTCTATTTTCACTAATGAATACATTCAAGATCCTTTGGAAAATTGCATTTCAAACTCAACTAGATAAAAAAAATACAAGTTCTAGAGATATCTTGGAGTACATTTCAGCAATGGAGTTAGTTTCTGCAGAAAGACCCAACAAGAAATTGGAAGCACTAGAGGAGGACTCAATGGGTGAAAAAGTGAAGGCCACCACAAAGCTAAAGCAGCTACCTGAACATCTTAGGTATGCATATCTAGGCAGTGATTATTCTTTTCTAGTAATTATTTCTTCCTATTTATCAAGTTTGGAAGAAGAAAAGCTGCTGCGAATCTTGAGGAAGCACAAATCAGCAATCGCATGGTCAATAAAAGATGTCAAAGTGATAAGCCCAGTAATTTGCATGCACAAAATTTTACTGGAGGAATCATCCAAGCCATCAAGAGAACCATAGAGGAGGCTTAACCTGGCAATTAAAGAGGTAGTAAGATTAGAGGTACTGAAGTTGCTGAAAGCAGGTATTATATACGCTATCTCCGATAGCCAATGTATAAGTCCGATCCATTGTGTACCAAAGAAAGGAGGTATGACTGTAGTTAAAAATGCAAATAGTGAGTTAATTCAGACACGGACTATTACTGGTTGGAGAGTTTGTATTGTCTATTGAAAACTAAACAAAGCAACCCAAAAGGATCATTTTCCGCTACCATTCATTAATCAATGCTAGACCGCTTGGCAAGACATGAGTTTTACCGCTTTCTTGATGGATATTCTGGGTATAACCAAATTGTGATCACCCCAGAAGATCAAGAAAAAACCACTTTTACCTGTTCTTATGGTACCTTTGCATATAGGAGAATGCTTTTGGATTATGTAATGCCTTAGCCACTTTCCAATGTTGTATGATGGCAAATTTTCATGATATGGTGGAGAAAATACGGGAAGTATTTATGGATGATTTCTCTATTTTTGGGTGCACTTTCGACCAATGTTTGCACAATCTATCTCTTGTGTTGCAACTCTATGAGGAAACCAATCTGGTCTTGAATTGGGAGAAATGTCATTTCATGGTCAAAGGAGGAATAGTGTTAGGACACAAGGTATCTTCACAAGGATTAGAAGTGGATCATGCAAAAATAGCTGCAATAGAACAACTTCCGCCTCCAACCACAATAAAGGGTATTCATAGTTTTCTAGGGCATACTCGGTTTTATCAAAGATTTATTAAGTATTTTTTGAAAGTTGCAAAACCATTATGTAATCTCCTTGAAAAAGATGCCTTATTTGATTTTGACAGTGATTATTTGCAGGCATTCCACATTTTAAAAGAGAAACTAATTTCTACACCAATTCCAATAATGCCAAACTGGGATGAACCGTTCGAGGTGATGTGTGATGCTAGTGATCTAGCATTGGGTGCATTTCTGGGTCAAAAGCATGAGAAGATGTCTCGAGCAATCTACTATGCTAGCCGGATGTTAAAGATGCATAGAAGAATTGCACTACTACAGAAAAAGAGATGCTAGCTGTAGTGTTTGCATTAGAGAAATTTGGATCATACATCATTGGATCGAAGGTGGTAGTGTATACTGACCACGTTGCAATCTGATATCTATTTTCAAAGAAAGGTGCAAAACCTAGACTGATCCAATGGATACTCTTGTTACAAGAATTTGATCTGAAATTTGGGATAAGAAAGGGAGTGAAAATATAGTGGCAGATCATTTATCAAGGTTGGAACAGCCCAAAACAACAACATCAATTGAGGAGAGATTTCCCCTTGAAGAATTTTTTACCTTGAGTGAAAATTTTCCATGGTACGCAAACTTTATGAATTACCTAGCATATGGCACTTATCCTCCAAACATTGAAGGGCAGAAGAAGAAGAAGTTTTTACATGATGTCAAGGCATATCTTTGGGATGACCCATTTCTATTCAAGGTATGTGCAGATCTGATAATCCGGAGATGCATAACTGAAGAAGAAACTCAAGACATTCTACTGAGTTGCCATTCATCTACATGTGGAGGCCATCATGGTAAGTCTGATCCATTGTATACCAAAGAAAGGAGGTATAACTGTAGTTAAAAATGGAAATAGTGAGTCAATTCATACACGGACTGTTACGGGCTAGAGAGTTTATATTGACTATAGAAAACTAAACAAAGCAACCCAAAAGGATCATTTTTCGCTGCCATTCATTAATCAAATGCTAGACCGCTTGGCATGACATGAGTTTTACTGCTTTGTTGATGGATATTATGGGTATAACCAAATTGTGATCACCCCAGAAGATTAAGAAAAAACCACTTTTACCTGTCCTTATGGTACCTTTTCATATAGGAGAATGCCTTTTGGATTGTGTAATGCCTCAGCCACTTTCCAACACTGTATGATAGCAAATTTTCATGATATGGTGGAGAAAATACTGGAAGTATTTATGGATGATTTCTCTATTTTTGGGTGCACTTTCGACCAATGTTTGCGCAATCTATCTCTTGTGTTGCAACTCTATGAGGAAACCAATCTGGTCTTGAATTGGGAGAAATGTCATTTCATGGTCA
>JAYJMB010087980.1:0-20252 GCA_036873735.1 Pouteria campechiana
AGAGGTGGTCGTGGTAGTGAGGCACACTACCACACTAGGCAGGGTTGCTGGTGGGGAGAGAGAGATAGAGAGGTGGCCGTGGTAGTGTGCTACACTACCACATTGGGCAGGGGTGCTTGGGGGAGAGAGAGAGAGGGAAAGAGAAAGAGAGAGAGAGAGAGAGAGAGAGAGAGAGAGAGATGGAGAGAGGGAGGGAGGTTGCTGGTAGTCGCAGAATGCTAGTCAAGCAAGGGGAGGGCAGCGGCAACGGCCGCACGTTGGGTAGACAAGTGGAGAGAGAGAGAGAGAGGGAGGGAGGGATCTAATAGCACGATGTTCAGGCAGGGGGAGGGCGGCGACAGTGGCTACATGCTGGGCAGAGGGAGGGAGGGAGGTAGAGAGCTGGCGACTTGGGAGCCATGGCACGTTGATCAGGTGGGGGAGGGCAACGGTCGCACACTAGGCAGGGAGAGAGGGAGAGGGACATTACAGAAATACCTGAAACTTACTGATAGTTAGTAGCGGTGAGGAGGGCAGCGGCACTCAGCAGTTAGCAATAGTGGAGACGGCTGTCACGCACGATGGAGGCAGGTTGGCTAGGGGACAAAGGCGATTTGGATTTTGGGAAGGAAATTGGAAAAATGAAAAACAGAATCCCTTTTCCCCCTTTTCCCTCTTTCATTCTCGTTCGGGTGGGCTAACACATGACAGTGGCTCGATGTGGCATTTAAAAAAAAATTAAATGGAGAACCTGGTCGACTACCGGTTCCTAGTTTACCAGTCGAACTGGCTGGTTCCAACAGCCTAATGGGTTAAATTGGTGGTCGAGCTGTAAATGATTCCCGGTTCAACTAGTCAAACTGGTCGGTCTGGTTCAGCTTTCTAAACACTGAATTAACGAGCAATGATCCAGACATTTACAATAGAAGATATTTTTTGTCTACACCAGAAGCAGCTTTTGATTATATGAATAGCCGCATTAGATATTTTGAGCAAAGGGGCAAGCCATTCCTCTTGATAGTACACCATTGAGCTCACTGTTTGGTCTCATGCAAGTATACACGATCATAAGTAATATAGATGAGGTGTGTTGAGTATTGGTCCCATGAGGAAATATGTTGTGACACACTAAGTAGCAAACTTAGTTCAAATCAATATTATTTGATTGAACGAATTGTGACAGATGTTATAAAACTAAATCTCAATAGAACAATGAAGTTAACAGATCACAAGAGCAAAGGAAGAAAGATTGATGGATGAAATATCTAGGGATTCAACTTCACCTAGCAAATCCACTTGTATTGATGAATTGCATTAAGTAAATTATCATTCCTCTCATTATCAATTGGATGCACTAAAGTATCTACCACCTTTTCTAAAGTGCTATAATAAGTGTGCCTATTTAAGTAATCTACTATGTCTCCATGCGAATCCAAATCAATAAACTCGTTAACCTTAGGCATCCATGTGTAATATATGCGCTCGCAAGATCATACTAACATGGATTACATGTGTACAATGGCTATCTCTGTTGAACATACTATCTAGTTTGATTTTGATAATGAACATTCTTAACCAAGTATATTTTGATGATAAGCAAGGACATGAGACTAACAATTTATTCTCAAGTACGTTGTAGAAATATTAACTCATACTCAACTTGAGAATAACTTTCATGATGATAAAGGAAGAAACAAAGTAAATGCTCTTTAAAAATAAGTAAATAAATTTTACATATACTTAAAACAAGAAAATAGAAATTTTGAAGTCTTCAGGACATGCTTCAAAGCCAACAGATGCATCTTCAGAGTCATCATAACGAGGTTCGGGGTAAAATGGAACACTTAAGAGTTATCACAAGTGTACTTCGGAGTAAACAAACAAGCTTCAGACAAGTTTTGGCGTAAACATGGCATATTTCAGAGTTGATTGGAAAGCTTCAGAGTCAACCCAAGATAAGCTTCGGAAACTTCATAGCCAGCTTCGGAGTTAATTGGAACAGCTTTAGAGTCTTCACAGCGTGTTTCGTAGTCGTCACAAGCACATTTCAGAGTCAATAATAAAGCTTCGGAATTGTCACATTGTACTTCAGAATCATTATAGCAAGCTTCAAAATCATTAAGTATGCTTCAAAGTGATCATAGAAGTTTCAGAGTTATCACAATACACTTCGAAAACAATAGGACAAACTTCAGAGTTAATTAGTTAAACTTGGGAGTAAACAAATATGCTTCGGAGACTTGAAGTCACATTTCGGAGTAATTCAAACAAACTTTAGAAATTATTAAATTTACTTTGGAGTCCATAAAGCCTCACTTCGGAGATAATAACCAAGCTTCTGAGTCATTGAACAATACTTCAGAGTCACCTTTCTGAAACATTAAGAGTTGAGAAAATCCAAACTCCTCTCTATAAAGGACTGTCGTAATCAAGAAGGCTTACTATAATTTTGAAGAATCTGAAGAAAACTAATAAGAACATTCAAAATTAATCAATACATTATTTGTTCACTTGTCTCTTTGGAGTAACTAAAGAAGCAACTTTAGAGCATCTAATACGAAAGTAAACATTGAGAAAAGTTAGTGATAGAGTACAGACTAATATCAGATTGTAGCAAAGTTAGATGTCAGACAAGTTGTAAGGTGAAGAAAAATATTTTCGAACGTTTGAATGTCTATCAAAGTCAACAACAAAAAAATCTCTCTCAACTTATAAAAGAGAGATTCTTAAGTAAAAGAAAACAACTATTTTGAATATCACTGAATATACAAGAAATACAAGAAGAGCATTCAAAATTTTCCTTCAAAATTTAACTCTAACGGCTACATTTCTATCAGAAACTCTCAAAGCCTAAAAGACTTCTGAATTAAGGAGTTTGAATCTTTTACTCTGTCACCACTTATTCATTTACTGAAAGTTGAGAATTTTATGTACAAGTATGCCTAAGTAAGAGGCATTAATCTGTATACTTCATTTTAGTATTTGGTAACACAAGAAAAGTGCTTGGTGTTTATATACTGAGATAAGCAAGTAGGGAATTTGCTGAAAGGGTACAAGTTCGTTGGTGAGCATTGAAAACCAACAAGTTGTAAAAGTTTCTAGTTAGCTTGGAAAACCAGTAAGTTGGTTGGTGAGTTTGCTGTAAAACTAACATGTATTTGATCAAGTTGATCAAAGTGTTAGTGGAACCTAAGATCGGTAGAGGAGACTGTCTCAGAGCAGTGGAATAGGATCCTAGAAAGGATCGAACCACTATAAAAATCTTATGCTATGTGTTATGCAATTTATTCTATTTATTCATTTAGCACTTGGATCATTTAGTTTGGCTAAAAGTTTTAAAAGCTCAATTCACACCCCCGCCCTCTTGAACTACCATTGTGTAAGGGAGCAACAATCTCTAGACTTCATTGCGTCTATGTTCTTGAATTCAAGAGTCTATTTCTAATTCATATCTCTTAAGTATGAATTAGAAATTTCATTTCATGCACACGGTAGCCAAGCACATGCACACATTAAGCATAGAAAAGAAGAAACAATGAAGAAGAAGATAATCAAACTCAAAAATCAAACATCAACACAAGCTTCATTGCTAGGATCCATTTAACCCTATATAAAAGAAATTTAGAATATAATAATTGAATTAAAACCAGCTGATTAATTGACAAACATCATCATAATCCAAGTTTGAATGTTGATTCAAAAATAAAAGATAAACTAGAAAGAAAGGAAAAAAGAGTATGAAAGTTATAACAACTTTCTCCAAAGATCTCCTTCTTCTAAAGGTCTTCTTCCTTGTCTCCATGCAAAAGTTCATCTCCTTGTCCAACTCTCTCCAAAACTTGGTCCCTAGATGTCCTTAAATAAACCAAGTAGTATGGTTTTATTAGAACTCTTCCACTATGCATAGAGATCCTCTTCTAATAATAACTCGTATTTCTCCATGAAAATATAGCTTCCAAAATATTGCGGTGCATAAAATAAAGTTCTTCAAAATAACTGAGTTGCTGCACATCGTGGGTTTTCAACACATGTTCCTAAAAATCAACTTCCAATAATAACTTAACTTACACACTTAAAAACAATCTGCAACTTCTAAAATGCACAAGTTCTGCACTTTCAACTTCTATTTGCAATTTTGTCTCCCTAAAACACTCTGAAATATTCAAATTTACTTCTAAAAATTGCTACTACAAAATCCTTCTGAGCTATAGAAATTTTCTTTCTTGTTAAGCTACTTCAGAAATTCTGAAGATCAAAATTTCACTACTTTAGCCGTTTTAAAGGAGCTTCAAAATTTTTGAAGATAGCTTTGGAACCCCTTTAGAATTCTATCGCACTTCTAATATTATTTTTGAATGCCTTTAGAAATTTTGTTATACTTCTAAGAACTTCTATCACACTTCTGAAGTTATTTTTAATTGCTTTATGCAATACGGACGCAATTATGAGAACCTCAAAACCAATTTAGAACCACCTCTATTGCACTCCTGAGAGCCTCAGAACCCACTTAGAATCTTTTCTGTGAACGTCAGTTGCATTTCTGAGAACATTAGAAACCACCTCAAAACCATCTTTATTGCACTTCTGTGAACATCAAAAACCACTTCTACGGGCCTCAGTTGCACTTGTGAGAACTTCAGAAATACTCAAAATCTTTTCTATGAGCCTCAGAACCCCATTCCGTCGACCACTATTGCACTTCTGATGTGAACCCCTTTAGATATTCTAAAGCACTTCTGAAGCGTAAGCTGCTTCAGAATTTCCAAGTACAAACTTCTGACACACTTCTGATAGTTAAGTTGTAAAACTTGGGGTGTTAATTTTCGCAATTATGTAATTGAGTACATTATGGTTTACTTTAGGGTGATAAAAATGAGGCCAATTTTGACCTTTTCTTGCCAATTTACCTAGGAATTTACTTGTTTATCATTAAAAACCCACCTTTCTTGCATTCAAACCCAAGCTTTCTCAATTTGGATTGTGGGAAATGGAAGGAAATGTGGTTTTCATTAATTTGATGGAAGATTTGGAGGATTTAATGTTGAATTCACTTACTAGGAAGGAAGCCACATGTAAATAGCAAGGTAAGTTTCATTTTCTTGTTCTAATTGATGATTTGGCATGATTAGGGTTTAGTAAATAATGGTTTTGGAGAAGATGATATGTATTGATTGTTAAAATCATGGGGGAAATGATTAACTCATGCTTAATGATGTTTTGGAACTCGATTGGGCAAGACAAATCATGAATTTATGTTTTGGTAGAGTTTGTGAATAGTAAAATTTGGGGAACTTCATGTTTAGGCGTAATTGGCATGGAAAAATAATTTAATTCATTAATTATGAAGTTTTAGGACTATTTGAGAATGAGAAATTGATTTCTGTAATGATGGCTTAGGTGGATTATAAAAAGGGTTTTGAGTATAAAGTGTTTAAATAACGGAATCATGGAATTAAGGCCTTAATTGTTTGTTTTTATGATTAATGACATCTTAATTACTTTGTATATAAGATACGTGTTGCAAGAAGTGAAGGTTTCTTGAAAACCCTTATTGACAAGTCATGAATTACTTGGCACCTATGACAAGTTTGAGGAAATGCTTCTATGAAGAAGATGGTGTAATAAATGAATCCATGGTAGTCTAAATTTGGCCATGAAAGAGGAAGCATTAAGACAATATATGTTAGATATGAACTATATGATTAGGGAATGTTTAAAGATGAAAGTAATCTAAATAATCTTATGATTAATGTTCAAGTGCACTTGAAAGGTATAGGAACATCTTAAAAGGTTAATTGGTTGGCTAGATATGCTTTAGTGAAATTATTTTATAAATGATGGGATGCTTGCTTTGTGTAAGATCATTTGAAATAGATGAAAAGTCATGGAATCTTGGGATAGTGATTGGATGAGAAGCGGTGGAATTCAAGTAGTTGAATAGAGGTTGCATTGAAGGCTTGTGAAAATAGTCTTGCAGAAAGTAAGTAGGCTCCTTTTCCCAGTTCATTATAATACTGAATGGGAATAATAGATATCCCATCATTCGTACGGGCACGTGTAAATGGATGGGGATAATAGATATCCCATTTGTAGGCTAAATTTATATGTGGAAATATATTACATGATTTAATAGATGTTCAATTGGGGATAAGTGATATCTCTTGATTATATTATATCTGGATATATATTTTGATGAGTAATTGAAAATGTAGATAAGGGATCGTGAGTATTCCCTGATAGGTATATGAATAGGTATTGTCAATATCCCAAGAGCAGCCAGATTCCATAAGAATATACATGGATTGTGTTATGCCTGTATAGCATAGTTATAATGGGATATGTGGTGTCTAAATGATATAGAGGTTATGTGCTGGAGTGGCATAAGTAGGATTAATATATTTTGTGTTAGGATGACACTATTCTGATATAGTTCAGATATGAATGGCCTACATGTCTCTGTTGTGATACTAGGTGTTAGAGTGCTGATTTTGAAAAATGATATGAACTATGATACAATGGTATAAAATGTACAATGGAATGATGAGCACATGTTTGATGACTATATTTGTATGACTACATGATTGCAGTATGATGTTTTAGTTATGTTCTGATTTAGAACATGTTGTTGTATTTTAATATTCTTTTCTAATTGCCTACTTACTGAGTTTGTCCAGACTCACGCCTTCTTATTATATTTTAGTGGACAAGTTAAGCAAAGGAGCTTGAGGATGATGGTTTTATTGTGTTTTGTAGAAATTTAAATTTCAAGTTTCATATATTGTATACGTATTAAAAATTGTAATAATTCAGTATTGATGTATTCTTAGTATGTAAGGAAGACTAAGGTATTTAGCATGTTGTCACACCCTGCCTTTCGAGGTGCGACCTAAGTTATTTGCCTTAATTTTCACTTCAAATTCCTTACTTTTAGGGTGGGGGTGTTTGGGTCCCATTCCAGGACACTACGCCCTGAGGTTTATATTTCCCTAACAAATTTCTAATTTAAGGGAATATTTTGCCAAAATTTTGGCAGAGTCTACCCTGTATTATTAGTATTTAAGACCTGATATACATCATTTATCAAATAGATTTCTAAACATCAATATTTACAATTCCAAATCCTAAATAAAACTGCAATTCAATGTCAAATCATAATTAATTCACTAAGTCAACCTACCCATAGTCCAAAATCTTAATCACACCATGATGACATTATATAGCTTAGGGGAAACATATTATGCTATCATAATGATATGCATCATTTACTAAGACATGCCAATCCACTTCCTCAATACATTAGTTCAAATTCTTTAATTACAATTATACAAATACATAGATACATTATCATTATAAAATAGTCACAAAGGGGCGTCAGTCCCCAATCTATCATGCCATCATATGTCTTCAGTCTTTCTCATAAGTCCCTTATTTAACCTATCAGCTAAGAATTCAAATAAGAAAGCATGAGTCCAGGCAACTCAACAAGTAAACAAATGTAATAACAATAATTAATCCATAAATAACATATTTCATATCAAACAATCGATCATTTTGGCCAATATTCCAATATTTTATATTCACCATTACAAATAATCACAAAAAAACATATGATCATCAATTAATACTAAATAAAGGAATCCTTGTATTTCCATCCAACCAATCTATCTCATATTGAATCAATTTTTAACTTAAACCTACAACAAAGGGATATTTTCTATCCCTCACATTAGATATTCAAGCTACATCGAACATCAATTATTCTAATCCAAGGGACATTTATTATCCCTAACAACTAAGCAACATCAATCTTAACAAATATGGGATTTTTCTATCCCTAGTCAACACATACATGTCTAAATTCATACAAATGGGCTAATCCCCATACATTCAAGGAAACATGTCTTGATTTCAAATAAAGGGATAAACATTATCCCTAGTCATTTAATGAAACAAATGCCTACTTACCTCAAGTCTTTGGCTCCAAACCATATCTCTCCACTTCTATATCTTTTCATCCTTCTTAGATCATCCTATATAGGGTAACAATCCCATTCATAATCATGTATTCAATACATTATTACTAGCCAATCTCAGGTTATAATTATCAAATGTATGATAAACATTAGTTAAATGAGGATTTCTCTACAATTATAATCAAAAACCATCTTGTTCACATATTTATCTAATATCTTATGTGATTAGCATTTAAGCAACTTATAAATAACTCAATTACACTTTAATTCTATTCAATTCATGGCTTACAGAGCCCATTCACAAGAATCCTCATTAACCTCAAACTAGGACACAATCATAAATTCAATTTCATTGGTCCAAATCATTCCATACAAATTCTAAAACATGATAATCATGCTATTATTCATTTACCCTATGATTAAATTAATGAAAGTCAAGAAATTCCTAATTTTTATTATGCACATAAACCTTAATTTCTATAAATCATGAATTTCTCATATCAAATTACAATAATCATTGTATTACATCATTCTCCCGTGAATGTATAATCATATTCATCAATCTAAGCCCCAAAATTCATTGTATGTAAGTTAGATTCTAAATTTTAAAATTTTGAAATAGAGGATTTGGTTAGGAGATTTGGCTTACCTTTGCTTACAAGTATAGTCATCCTCCCCAAACGATGATCCAAGCTCCAAACTTCATGCAGCTCTATCCATTTGGTGGAAATTGGATGTTTCTTCCATTGCTGACCATTCAAACATCAAAACCCAAGCTAGAAGGGAGGCTTGAGTGATTACTCATCTAAATCCCTATGTTTCCTAGCAGAATCACCAAGTTTTAGGCATGAATGAGGTTAGGGTAAGGCTAGGGCATGGAAGAGGGAAAACGGAATGGGTTGGAATGAAAACAGAATGGTTTGGCCCTTAAAAAGTTGGATTTTTTGCTGCTCTAACGCACTACAAAACTGATGTCGCAACATCAAAAACCTATGCTATAGCATTAAGTTGCCGACTGCCCAAAATTTTTCCTTATGCTAAAGTGATGCCTCGATATTGACTTGCTATCCAATATTTTGTGGATTTTTCTCCGCCTTAAACCTAAATTTGTTTTTCATGTATTTTCTCCTTCATTAATAATGACATACTAACATAATGAATTCACAAAATTATATTAAAAATCCTCACTCAAGTACTAAAAATCACATCCAATTAATCATACTCCCATCTATAACTCAACTTATTCAAACTTTTCTCATAAACTCACTTAATACATATCAAATTTTCAACACAAAGTTATATATTTGTCCTTCAATCATCACATAATGTCCGAATACATATTTTGATAAAAAATTTCCTTATTTTCAACACCCTAGGTGTTACACATGTCATAATGGTGTGTGAATGGATTGGTATTCTTCCAATTTGTCTAACATCATGGGGTAAAGCGGGTTCTGTGCTGTAGGCACTTTGGAAGGGTTTAATGATTTTATGGTTTATGTTATTGTTGATAATTATGTTTTCTATTAGAAGTTATTGATATGAAAATTATAAAATTATATGATGAATGTACAGGTTTATATTCATTTAATATAGGGTAGACCCAACTAGATTTATGACAGGATATTTTCCTTAAAAATAGGAAAATTATAGGGGTTATAAGAAGCTTTCTTTTAAGAAATAAGGGAAATGGTAGTGTTCGGCATAGGTTCCAATAGGGAGCAATCTAATGGATGGCCAAAATGCATAGGGTGGAGGTGCGGAGCATTACATAAGCTACTTTAGAAATTCTGAGTTTCACCCTTTTAACCACATCAGAATTCCTGACGACGGTGAACTCCTCCAAAACCTTTGATGACTCTGAGATTTTGAGATTAATACTTCACTTATTTAAAAGTTAAGACGTTAAATATGAACAAAAGTTATTACATTATGATTGTGCAACCAAATAAAACTATCAAACATTAAACTCTCCAAGTAATGCATTCTTTATTCTGATGCTGCAGCAACACATTTTCTGGTTGCCAAGTACCCAATGAACATTTCAAATGTCATGGTGATTGTTGGTCCCATTCAAATCTTGACTCAAGATGGGGGTGGGGGTGAATTGAGTCTTTAAAATTTTTGGCCAAAAAAAGATCAAAGTGCAAGAGTAAAGAAAAGACTGATAACACAATGCACTTAGATTGATATTTTTATAGTAATTCGGCTCTTCACTTAGGTTCCTACTCAACTTCTCTGAGTTAGGCTTACTTACTAAACTTAGGTTCCACTAAGACCTTATTTGATCAGTAATCTCTTGATCAAATAAATAAACTTGTTAGTTTCCAAGTTCACCAACTAACTTATACAAATACCAAGCAAGTATTCTACTTGCTTTCACTATACAGAGGCAAGTTCTCAAACTTACAAAGATATGCAGAAATAAATGTGTATAAGTATCAATGCCTCTAGTAGGTGAATTTTGTATGAAGTTTGAAAAGAGTAAACACAAGTAATATGACACTAGAAGTAGTTGGATTCATTCTCAAGAAGTGGTTGAATGAATGACTTTGAATGCTTCTTTGAATGAACTGTAGTGGAGTTGAAATTGTGGAAGAAAAGCCTTAAAGACTTAGTAAATGCTCTTTCTTATTTTTTAATATGAAACTTCTATCTTCTTTGTTCTCACTTAAATTCTTTTATATTTGAGTTCTTTGACTTTCTTTGAGATCTTTGACTTTCTCTATTGTGGTAGGTGAGAATCATTAAATTCTAAGAAATGTTCAAATTTATAACTATTGTACTTTCAATGAGGTTTTGAGGCTATGAATTAGCTTCAAATCCTCCAAACTTTAAGTGGTAGGTAGTATCTCCTCATGCTTTACACATTTTTGTATTTGTACCAAAGATATGTTTTGGAGGCTTTGAAATGGTGTCATCGAAATAACTCATGTCGGGACCGTGGAGGCTAACTCCTAAGGAATTGACTTCGAACTCTAAAATGTTTCTCTGTCTACAAAGTAAATATTCAGCGACTCTGAGGAAACTAACTCTGAACTTCCTAAGGAATTGACTCCAAAAATTTAAATGCTTTTCTAATTCCAAAGTATTTCCCTTGATTTTGAAATACACTTCCTCTGATTCTGATGAATTTTTTAAAAAGTGTCCTGTTAACTCTGAAGGCTATCATTGTTATCTCTGAAACACCTTTTCAACTCCGAAGTTACTTAGCTTAACTCTGAAGCTCATGAGCTTGTACTTTGAAGTGCATTATCTATCTTTGAAAATTTTAAGTTTTTGACTCTGAAGCAACTTGATTGACTTTAAAGCAATTAGCTTAACTTCGTGACTCTGAAGTGCGTTAACTAACTCCAAAGTATCTAAGCTTTTGACTCCAAAGTAATGGCATCACTCTGAAGTTATTTTTCTCTATCTTCAAAGTGCTTTGATCAACTCCGAAGGAATGAAGTTTAAACCTGAAGTTGACTCGGAAGCTTCCTTGAAACTTTAAACTTTCTATTCTCTTCTTTTAAGTATATTTGTGATTTATATACTTGGATTTCTTAAGCATTTGCTTGGTTTCCTCAAGTTAAGTATTGAAACATATTTTTGTAAAATGCTTGAGAATGAATTGTTAGAATCTTAATGTTTCACTCATGTCTTTGCTCATCATCAAAACATGGTTGTTTAAGAATGTTCATCATCAAAATCAAGCTGTGTATGTTCAAAATTCTCCCCCTTTTTGATGATGATAAAACACTAAGTGATGTAACTTTCAAAACTTATCTAATGGTGACTTAAAAGCAACTTAATTGCATGAGATTCAATAATATTTTTATTAATTCAATGCAGCTCCCCCTCAACGAGTGCACAAAATTTCAACTATGGTTCATAAAAAATTTCATACATTCAGTACATTTTCTCCCCCTTTTTATCATAATCAAAATGGTGAAATGAAAAAAAATGAAGATGATAAGTATACAAAATTTAACTTGTCGTGACAAAAATTTATAAATATGATCAGAATTTCATACAAAGAGAATTCCTTATAGAGAGTACAGACTAAAAAAATACATCAGAGAGAAAATAAAAAATAATACAGAGGCAGCAGAATCAGCAGGATGGTTTGGGCTTTCTCTTATAGCTTTTAGAAAAGAGTTTAGGGTTAGGTTGAGAAGTTAATGGTTTAGGAGATCATTTGGGCCTTTTTGGTGGAGTAGGTGGAATGAAAAATGAATCCTTTAGGATTGCTAAAGGGGGTTCATGAGTATATGCTATTGGTCCACAATCAGAGACATAAATAAAATCAATGTGTTCTCTAAATTGTGTATCTAGCAGCTCAGAAAAGGCTATAGGAGTCCCTTTTAAAAGGGCTTTTGTATTGACATTCATGCAGGCTGTGTACTCTTGATGGTACATGGTTATTCTGGAGAGAGGATCCTTTTTGTGTTCCTTTAGAGGTGGAATCCTTGACTTCCTCCTTGGTTTGGAGGAGGATGGTTGAGATAAAGGTATAGAAAATGATGGTTTAGTTAGTGGTTTTGATTTTGACGTTCTAGGAGGTTTTCTGGTTTTTACTTTGGTAGAAAGTGGTAGTGAATTTTTTAGTTTTGGTAAAGGGGCTGGTTGAGAGTATGTTGTCCTAAACCTATGTCGGATGGATGTATCATTGAGTTGAGGATATAGAAGAGGAAGATTATCAGCAATTGCTTATAGATTGGCATTGAAGTAGAATGCAAACTCTTCATCAGTCATGAAAATATTATTGAAAGGTCCCGAAGGAGATGGAAATGAATTTCTGAGTTTTCTAAACAATGGAAGTGAGTGAAGAAGTTTCTCAAAATATTTTTGAAGAATTGACTATTTATCTAGATTTTGAATTTTGTGGCCCTTTGAAGTCAATGGTGGATCAAGAAGAAGTTGAATTCTATACAAAATGTTAGGATCTGTGATTTCTATGAATGTTAATTCCTAAGGGGTAGAATGATAGATTGTGAGATAAATATCTGAGCTATTTTAGAGTTGATTTCTGACTTACTCCTGTACTCAGAATATGTCATGTTGATTGGATTTAAGATATGAGTGAGAATGTCAGGATTATCAAAAGTTGGCTTTGGAGGAGGTTGTGGAAGAGTTGGAGTTCTTTTCCATTTTGGATGAATTGAAGGTGAGTTCCATTCTGGAGGAATTTGTTCAATTCATTCAAGAAAGAGTTCTCCTGATAAAAAGAGATCCTTTTCAGTAAAGCCCAATTCATCATATGGACCTTGGGGAAGAAAGCACCATTTTGGAATTGGTACTATGATGGGATACTTTCCATATATAATAATGGCTCTTTGGGGATTGGAAAGGTAGTCATCCTTAGGTAGATTTGGAAAGACTTCGGTGGTGGGAACTAATGGAGTTGGAACTGATGATTACAATCCTAGAGGAGGAGAAGAAGTGATGTTAGTGGGTTGACTAATAGGTTGAGCAACCTCTAGAATTGTAGGAGATGATGGATAAGGAAACTCTAAGGGGGGGAAGACATTACTTTGATTGGAGAGTTGGTTCTCATTGGAGAGAAGTGATGTGGAGGTGAGGAGAAATGAGTTAGAGGTGGAGAGAAATGAGGGTGATAAGTTTGACTTCTAAATAAATCTGCTAGAGATTTTAGAGAGTCAAGTTATTGATCAATCTTATCAACTCTTAGTATCATGGATGACATGGCATTGTTAAGTCTTTGATCCATTTTGTTCATTTGAAGAGCTAGAGTAAATAGAAAGTGTTCAATATATGTCAATCTATCTTCTAGGTTGAGTGGGATAGGTTGTGTTTGGTATGGTTGGTTGATAAGAAGGAGTAAGCCTTATGGGTGATGGGGATTTGATGGGCGTGAAGGAAGCAGGGTTTGCTGCTGTTATTGTTTCATGTTCTCTAAAAATTTCTTCTGACTCCTCATTTCTTGCTCCTTCTCTTGGAGTTTCTCTTGTCTCCTATTCTAAGCTTTCTTCTCTCATTGTTCTTTTTCCATCTTCCTCTAGCTTCGGTTTGGATCTCTTTAGTTGTTAAGTTCTTTTTGGTTTTTCATTGATCAAGCCTTGTGATGTCCTTTTGAAACCCATTCTTTTTAAGGTTCTTTCATCGACTATGTTTGAGTCCTTAGACTCTTCTTTCTTTTCTCTTATCAGATTTACTCGTACATCTTTGAGAATTCTTGTGAAGATCATCCCATATGGAATTGAAAATCTTGTCATAGATTTTACTAGATACAGATGATCCATTATGATTTGTGTAAGGTTTATTTTCTTTTTATTTTTCAAAGCCTATAGTACTTTTGTATCTTTCTCTGAAATTGAATGTGTGGCTCCTATTCTTGGATACACATTATTTATTACCATTGTATATGCCAATTTGTAATCTAGGCTCGGATGAGTGGCATGTAAGTAATTTTTCTTTGCATCTATTTCAACTCCTACCGTGTCTGAGAATAATCTCACTCTACTTGATGGCCACTCAAAATGTTCTTCTTCAATTTCAGAAAGGTTGAGGATTCTTCTCAAGTTATGAGGGGATAGTTTTTTCTCAATCTCTCTTATCCATGATTTCAAAGTACTTGAGCTCAAATTACTAGTTAGAGACTTCACCAATCTAGGATAACATGGCTCTTTACAACTTAGATAATCAGCCCTACCTTGGAATTGAAATCACTCACATACTTCCAAGTCCATTCCCCTTTATTCAAATACATCAAAATTAAATGCTCTACCCTTAACAATTTTCTTACTTTCATACTTATCAAGATACCTAGAGTATACATTTTTTCTGTTAAGGAAAATTACCTCAAATGTGTTATCCTCATGCCTTTCTCTTTTAGAGATACTTGTCTCTGAAGCTTCATCCCTTTTTTTTGAATCAGTTGTTTTTGTTCTTGCCATAGTAGTAGAACGAAGTGGGAATTTAGAAATTGATGGAGAAGGTACGATGGAAGAATTTCTTGAAATGAGGAGTTTGAGTTTGATGGGAAGATGAGGGGTTTCTCAGAAAGGATGTTTTCGAATACAGAAAGAGAGAGGGTTTTAAGTTTTCGAAGGTCTTAGAGTGTTTAAATAGGATTTTAGGGTTTTAGCTTCTCTGAAAAATGTTTTTGGAAGATCCAAAACATTGTTGGAGGATCTAAAATGAGTAAATGCGATCTTCGGAGGCAATGGTTCTATTTAGTTTTGATGACTTTGAAGCTTTGCTTTGGAGATAAAATAGCCAATCGGAGGCTACGAAATGGTATATATTATTATTTTTTTAAATATCTTTGGAGGGTCCAAAATTTTATTTTAGAGGCATGATCATTTTTCAGAGGAGTCTTGGTCAATTATTGGAGGGTCCAAAGTGGGGTTTCAGGGGCTCCTAAGTGACTTGAAATTTTAATTTAAATACTTGAACATAAAATTAAGAAATGTACATCTCAATATTTAGAGTTTCCATGGATTGCTACTTAAGCATGTGGATCTAAAATACCTAGTTCTCTTCTTAACCCTCTAAATCTATCTTCTTGAAGAGGTTTAGTAAAGATGTCTGCTTGTTGATTTTCAGTAGGCACAAATTCTAAACATATATTATAATTTTGAACATGATCTTTGATAAAGTGGTGCCTAATTTCTATATGTTTTATTCTAGAATTTAAAACTAGATTCTTGGTCAGACTTATGGCACTAGTGTTGTCACATCTTATAGAGATATCAACAAATTTAAGGCCAAAATCATTTAATTGTTGTTTTATCCAAAGGATCTGAACACAACAACTACTAACTAATACATATTTATCTTCAATAGTTGATAATGCCATTGATGTTTACTTTTTAGAAAACCATGATATGGTTATGCTTCCTAGAAATTGACAAGATCTTGAAGTACTCTTTCTATCTACTTTATATCCAAAAAAATTTGCATCAAAGTGCCCTATTAAATTAAAATAAGAACCTTTGGGATACCACAAACCAAGGCTTGGTGTGTCTAAAAGGTATCTAAAGATTCTCTTTATAGCAATTATGTGTGACTCTTTGGGATCTGACTGAAATCTTGCACACATGCAGACACTAAACATTATATTTGATCAACTTGCAATCAAATATAATAATGATCCTACCGTGCTTCTATAAAGTTTGTTACACACGGATTAACCTCTTTCTTCTTTGCCCATCTTTATTGCAGTGCTCATTGGTGTTTTATATCTTTTACCATCTTCAATGTGGAATTTCTTTAAAAGTTCTTTTGTATACTTGACTTGGTGTATGAGGATTCCTTCTTTTTCTTAATTGATTTGTAGTCTCGAGAAGAAATTAATTTCACCTATCAAGCTATTTTCAAATTCACCTTACATAGTCTTAGAAAACTCTTGGCACAGATTTTCATTAGTTGCACTAAATACTATATCGTCAATATAAATTTGAACTATAGGTATATATTTCTTTGCATGTTTAATGAAGAGAGTGGTATTGACTTTACCTGTCGAAAAACCTTTTTCAATTAGAAATTTGCTTAGCTTCTCATACTAAGCTCTAGGAGCCTGTTTCAAACCATGGAGGGCTTTCTTGAGTTTGAATACATGATTTGTACAATGAGTATCTTCAAACCTAGGGGGTTGTTCCACATATACTTCTTTATTAATGAAACTATTCAAGAATGCACTCTTTACATCCATTTGATATAGTTTAAAATCTATATATAATGCAAATATAAGAAGCATTCTAATGGCTTCAATCCTTACAACAGGAGCATATGACTCTTTAAAGTCAATACCTTTTTCTTGACAATACCCCTTTGCAACTAATCTTACCTTATTTCTTAGCACTATTACCGATTCATCCTGTTTGTTCCGAACACCCATTTTGTTCATATAATAGATTAATGATTTGGTCTTGTAATAATAGTCCATACATCATTTCTTTTAAATTAATCCAATTCTTCTTACATGGCTAAAATCTAGTTTTCATCCTCTAATGCTTGGTCTATGCAAGTTGGTTCTAATTGAGAAATGAAAGCAAAATTGCCACATATTTGGTGATGAGATTATCTGGTTCTAACTTTATCGAACACATCACCAATTATTTTGTTTTCAGGATGAGTGTGCATAAACCTCCAATATTTGGGAAGAGATGAATTACATTCCTCATTTACCTCTGTTATGAATGGTTCAGCTTCATCTATTGTTGTCTCTGAGAGTGGAATCTCTACTTGTTTGTCTTGTAATCTCAGTTTTTCCATACTTGTTGGAACATTATCTATCTCATCATCAAAATCACTATTTTTCTTTATAGATTTAGTATGTTCATCAAATTTGACATGGATGGATTTTTCTACAATTTTAAGTCTCAGGTTATATACTCTGAATGCTTTGCTAATGATGGAATAGCCTAGAAATATACCGTGATCAGATCTACCATCAAAATTTTCATGAATTTCTTTACCATTGTTAAGAATAAAGTGCTTACAACCAAAACTATGAAAATATGAAATATTTGGTTTCTTGTCATAGTATAATTCAAATGGAGTTTTGTTGATTATGGATTTAATAAAGATTATATTAATGAAATAGCATGCAGTGTTCATTACTTTAGCCCAAAAATACTATGGGAGGCTATACTCACTCAACATTATCCTTGTCATCTCTTGCAAGGATCTATTCCTCCTTTTTGCTACTCTATTTTGTTAGGGTGTTTTGGGTGCAGAGAAAGTTTGAAGAATTTTATTATTTTTACAAAAATCAGTGAATCTATGATTTTTAAACTCACCACTATGATCACTCCTTATGGCAATAATATGAGAGTTTTGTTCATTCTGTACACATTTAGAAAATACTTCAAAAATGAAAAGCATTCATCTTTGAATGCTAGAAACATTACCCAGGTAAATCTACTATAGTCATCCACAATGATATATGCATAATGTTTCCCTCCAAGGCTTATTGTCCTTGTTGGTCTAATTAAATCCATATGTAGCAATTGAAGGGGTTTGGTTGTGTATATTTCTTTATTTGACTTGAATGATTCTTTTACTTGCTTACCTTTCATGCAAGCATCACATAACTTATTATTGAATTTTAATCTTGTTAAGCCAACAACTACATTATTTATTATATAATCTTTCAATCAGATTTTTGTTGGCATGTCCTATCCTTCTATGCCACAACATGGGTTCCTTGTCATTCACAACAAGACACTTAGCTTGAATATTAGAAAGATCAACCAAATAAACATTTTCATGTCTTATACTGTACACTATAACTGATTGAGACTTATCTAGTATAGAACAAAATTGAGGTTCAAACACAACTTTGTAGCTTCTTTCATAAAACTAACTTACATTAAGAAGATTGTGTTTCAATCCTTATACTAAAAGTACATCTAAAATTGCAATAGATAATGGTTGGCTGACCTTATCGATCTCAACTACTGTACCTTTACCATTATCACTAAAGGTTATTATTCCACTAGATTTCATTTTTAGCTCCATGAATAGCTCCCTATTCCCTGTCATGTGACTTGAGCAACCACAATCGATATACCACATATTGTTCTTTGTGGCTCCCAAGCACACCTGAATGAATAAAGTTAAGTTTAACTTTTCATACCCATTTGGGAATGGGTCCAGGTGGGTTAGTTGTAGGTAATGTTGGTACCCATTATTTCTTGGGTAATATTATTTTAACTAAAGAGTTTGGGTTGCATTTAGTACATTTGCAACTGTCTTTGGAACCCAAATGACAGTCTGTTTAGGCTTGAATTTTCTGTGTTGTTGCTGTCCACTTCTTCTCTTTGGTTTCATTCTTAACAAAGTGGAAGTCAATGTCTTTTTTAGAGCATTTTTTTCAGCTATAACTTACTCAAGTGTGAAAATGGTATTGTTGCTACTCTTGAGCTTGGAATTTTCTTCCTTGATTTTGGAGCATTCATTTGCAATTCTTTTGAGCTATTTTTTTTGTCTCTTTGTACTTTTCTTTCAAAGTTATAAAATCTAAGTACAATTCTTCTAATATTTCTTTATGACTAGGAGTTTCAAAATCAGAATTTACTTGCTTTTCATGAATTTCCATGAAGCTGATTCCCATATGAAGTTCATCTCAATGCTTTTAGTTGGAGAGAGTTGGCTAATTTGAGCTTCATGCTCTTCTTCTTCCTCACTATCACTTTCATTTATAATGTTCTATCACTTCTCCCATGCTACTAGAGCTTTCTTCTTTTTTTAAAATTTTCTACTTGTTTTGTTGTTATTGTTCTTTTTATCAAAGTATGAGTTGTACCTTTTCTTTTGCTAATCATTTTATCTTTTGTCTGGCTCTAGATAGTCAAATTCCATGTGTCCAGGTTTCCCACAATTGTAACAGGTGGGTGGTTCTTTCTTTCTGTCATTTCTTCCAAATTATTCCTTAAACTGCATCTAGGCTTTTTCTTTTTTAGCATGGATTTGAATCTTCTTATAATCATTGCCATTTCCTCATCTTCATCTCCACTTGTGGATGCATCGGTTTGGGATCCACCATTTTTTGACTAAGCTTTATGAGTAATTACTTTCTTGCCCTTTGGTTCTGCTATATTTTTCTACTTCGTTAATATCTCATGAGTCATAAGAGAACCCATAAGCTCTTCTAAACTCATTGTGTCCAGATTCCTTGCTTCCTGGATTGCTGCCACTTTTGGCACCATTACTTTGGAAATGATCTTATAATTTTCTTCACCATTTTGGGTTCTGTATACTTTTCTCCTAGATTTTTTAGCTCATTTGTTATCTTTCAAAATCTTCCAAATATGTCTGAGATTGATTCTATCTCCTTTATGTTGAAAACTTAATATTCCTGTATAAAAAGACTTATGTTAGTTTTTCTTACTTGTTTTGTGCTTTTATGTGCAACCTCTAGTTTGTCCCAGATTTCCTTTGCAATAATGCAAGAGGATATCATATCAAATTTAAAGGATGTAAGAGCACAATACAGGCAGTTCTTTGCCTTGACATCTTTTTCAGCTACTAGAATGTCTTTAGTAGTATATTTATCTTTAGTATTTAGGATAATCAAACCATCTTTGATGGTTTTCCATAGCTAATAATCTAAGGCAATCAAGAAATTTATCATTCTCATCTTTTAATATCTATAGCTTGTACCATCAAATAGTGGAGGTCTGGAAGTAGATTGACCTTCAGTAGAAGTGTTATGGAAATAGCTAGCCATAGAGATCTCTTCACAAGTTATATGAATGGAACGGTAAAGTATAACTGATGAAGCTTGCTTTTATACCAATTATTGGTCCCATTCAAATGGTGACTCGAGAGGTGGGGGGGGGGGGGGAG